>RJWM01036811.1:0-17894 GCA_004363535.1 Dasyprocta punctata
CGGTTGGACCAGTTCTGGTTCTCCTCCGGGGTGGCGGAGCCCCCATCCCCGGAAGGTGGATCAGATCTCCCTTGATGCAAGCTGGCGCCGCGTGGCGCTGGCGCGTTGCGGTCCGGTTGGACCGGTTCTGGTTCTCCTCCGGGGCAGCAGAGCCCCCATCCCCGGAAGGAAGAACAGATCTCCCTTGATGCAAGCTGGCGCCGCGTGGCGCCGGTGCGTTGCGGTCCGGTTCGACCGGTTCTGGTTCTCCTCCGGGGCGGCGGAGCCCCCATCCCCGGAAGACGGATCAGATCTCCCTTGATGCAAGCTTCAGCACCATTTGTTAAAGAGGCTGTCTTTCTTCCAATGTACATATTTGGCCCTTTGTCAAAGATGAGGCGGCTGAGTGTGTTTGTAGTTGTGGCTGTATCTTCTAATCCATTCCATTGATCTTCAGGTCTATTTTGATCCCAGTACCATGCTGATTTTATCACAGTAGCTTTGTAGTATAGTTTCAAATCAGGGATTGTGATGCCTCCTGCCTTTCCTTTGTTGCCCAGAATTGCCTTTGCTATTCTAGGTCTTTTCTGGTTCCAGATGAATTTCAGGAATGCTTTCTCTAGCTCTGTGAGGTAGGCAGGTGGTATTTTGATAGGGATTGCATTGAATCTGTGTAATAATTTTGGGAGAATGGCCATTTTCATGATATTTGTTCTTCCTATCCATGAACAGGGAATATCTTTCCATTTTCTGAAATCTTCTTCAATTTCCTTCTTTAGAGTAATGTAATTTTCACTGTATAGATCTTTTACTTCCTTTGTTAGATTGATTCCTAAGTATTTCATTTTTTTGGATGTTATAGTGAAGGGTGTGGCTTCCCTTATTTCTCTCTCAGTGACTTTGTTGTTTGTGTACAGGAATGCTATTGATTTTTGAGTGTTCACCTTGTATCCAGCTGCATTACTAAATTTAGTTATTACTTCTAAAAGTTTTCTAATGGATTTTTGGGGGTCTTCTATGTAGAGTATCATATCGTCTGCAAATAATGATAATTTCACTTGTTCCTTTCCTATCCTTATTCCCTTTATTTCTTTCTCTTGTCTAATTGCTCTGGTTAATATTTCTAGAACTATATTGAATAGGAGTGGTGATAATGGACATCCTTGTCTTGTTCCTGATTTTAGGTTGAAAGTTTTCAGTTTTTCTCCATTTAGTAAAATGTTGGCTGTTGGTTTATGATATATGGCTTTTATCGGGTTGAGGTAGAGACCATCTATTCCAATTTTTTGTAGGGTTTTAATCATGAATGGGTGTTGGATTTTGTCTAAAGCTTTTTCTGCATCTATTGAGATGATCATGTGGTTCTTGTCCTTGGCCCTGTTGATACGGTGTATTACATGTATTGATTTGCATATGTTGAACCATCCCTGCATTCCTGGGATGAATCCCACTTGATCGTGGTGTATAATCTTTCTGATAACTTGCTGTATTCTATTTGCCAGAATTTTATTGAGGATTTTTGTGTCTTTGTTCATTAGGGAGATTGGCCTGTAATTTTCTTTTTTGTTTGGGTCTTTCTCTGGTTTTGATATTAGGGTAATACTTGTTTTCAGAAATGAGTTAGGGAGACTTGCTTCCCTTTCGATTTCATTGAAGAGTTTGAGGAGTGTTGGCATTAAGTCTTCCCTAAATT
The DNA here is from genome assembly GCA_004363535.1 of Dasyprocta punctata. Lineage (NCBI taxonomy): Eukaryota > Metazoa > Chordata > Mammalia > Rodentia > Dasyproctidae > Dasyprocta > Dasyprocta punctata. The sequence goes on from RJWM01036811.1 coordinate 1,673, forward strand.
ACTTATAGAATTCAGCAGTGAATCCATCAGGACCCGGGCTTTTCCTTTTTGGTAGGGTCTTAATTACATTTTCAATTTCATTAGCTGAAATTGGGTTATTCAGTAGCTTTACATCTTCTTGATTCAGCTTTGGTAATTCATAGGTTTCTAGGAATCTGTCCATTTCTTCTGTGTTATCGAATCTATGTGAGTAAAGGTTTTCGAAGTAGGTGTTGGTGATCTTCTGTATTTCCACAGGGTCTGTAGTGATTTCACCCTTTTAATTTCTTATTCCATGAATCTGAGTTTTTTCTTTCCTCTTCTTGATAAGGTTGGCTAGGGGTTTATCAATTTTATTTACTCTTTCAAAGAACCAACTCTTTGAATCATTAATTCTTTGTATTGTTTTCTTAGTTTCAATTGCATTTATTTCTGCTCTAATCTTAATAATTTCCTCCCTTCTTTGGGCTTTGGACTTGACTTGCTCTTCTTTTTCTAGAAGTTTGAGGTGTAGCATTAGGTTCTTTATGTGTGTTCTTTCCGTTTTTCTGATATGAGAGTTTAGTGCTATAAATTTCCCTCTGAGGACTGCTTTCATTGTATCCCACAGGTTCTGGTAATTTGTATTTGCATCTTCATTCAATTGTAGATATTGTTTAATTTCTTCTTTAACTTCTTCTGTGACCCATTGGTTATTTAGGAGGGTGTTATTTAATTTCCATGTGTTTATGCGGTTATTGTAGGTTTTTTTGTCATTAATTTCCAATTTTACTGTGCTGTGGTCAGATAATGTGCATGGAATTTTTTCAGTTCATTTGTATTTACTTAAGCTTGCTTTGTGGACCAGTATATGATCTATTTTAGAGAATAACCCATGTGCAGCTGAGAAGAATGTGTATTCTGATGTTGATGGGTGGAATACTCGGTATACATCTACTAGGTCCATTTGTTCACAAACTTGATTCAGTTCTCCTATTTCTTTGCTGATTTTTTGTTTGGTTGATCTATCTCTCTATGACAATGGGGTGTTAAGGTCCCCTGTTATAATTGTATTATTGTTTATTTGGTTTTTCATGCCTATTAAGAAGTGTCTTACATAGTTGGGTGCTCCCATATTCGGTGCATATACATTTATGATTGTAATCTCTTCCTCTTGAAGTTTTCCACTAGCAAGTATGTAGTGACCTTCTTTATCTCTTTTGATCATTCTCGGTTTGAAGTTTGCATTGTCTGCAAACAAAATAGCTACCCCTGCTTTTTTCTGGGTTCCTGTTGCATGGAGTATTGTTTTCCAGCCTTTGATTTTTAGTCTGTGAATTTCCTTTTGAGTGAAATGTGTTTGTTGTACACAGCATATTGTTGGGTTTTGTTTCTTAACCCACTCTGCTAGTCTGTTTCTTTTTATTGTTGAGTTGAGACAATTTACATTGATTGATATAACTGATATGTACTGGCTCATCCCTGTCATGATATCTTTCTGTTGTTGGTTTTCTACATTTTCTGTTTATTTACTTGCCCTGCTTAGTGGTTTCCTTTTGTTGTTGTTCTTAAGATTGTGGCTATCTTTGTCTCTTTCTAGAGTGTCTTTCAGTACTCTCTGTAGTGTTGGTTTGGTGACCATATATTTCTTCAGTTCTTTGTCATGAAAGTATCTTGTTTCTCCATCAATTTTTTAGGATAGTTTTGCAGGGTACATCAATCTGGGTTGAAAGGTGTTTTCTTTCAGGGTTTGAAATACTTCACTCCAAGCTCTTCTTAACTTAAAGGTTTGTGTTGAGAAGTCTGCTGTGATTCTGATAGGCTTTCCTTCGTAGGTGATTTCTTTCTTTTCTCTGACAGCTTTTAATATTTTGTTCTTGTACTGTATTTCTGATACCCTTATTATTATATGTCTGGGTGAGGATTTATTTTGGTTGTGGTTAATTGGGGTTCTGTATGCCTCAGTTACTGGTATTTCAGATTCTCTTCCCATGTTTGGAAAGTTTTCTGCTATTATATCTGTGAATAGTCTTTGCAGGTCATTAGTATTGATCCCTGCTTTTTCATTTATGCCTATTAATCTTATGTATCTTGTGGTTTTGATTTATCTCTACTCTCAATTTGTTGAACAGTTCACTTATAAATGTTGACATTTCTTTTTTTTTAACCTTAGAGATTATTTCTGATCTGATTACCTCTATATTGTCATAAATTTGTTTTTTACTTTGATTGCTCTCATTTTCAGATATTTCAGGTGAGTGTCTTCCATTTTCTTCTATGTCTACATCTCCTGGACTTGTTCTGGGTGGGCTGGAGGCCTGAGATTGTATTTCACTTTTTTTGTCTTGCGATTTTCCATTTCAAATAATTTTTTATTTTGTTTCCTGTGATGATCCTTGTGAGTTTTTGTAGCGGGTATCTATGTCACTTGTATTGAGACTTCTTTAGGAAAAGTTTGTTCTTCAGGGATGTCTTCTGTGTTTAGTAGATTCTTGGTTTGTATCTGTTACAAGAGCCTACCTTCACAATTAATAAAGTGTGGGATGTTGGTGTCTGTTTGGGTCAGTCTCTGGTCCTATGGTGTACGCTTGTGGTGAGTTTATTACCCCAGAGATTCCCAACATTGCTACAAAATGGAGAACAACAAATTACAGTAGATATGACATCCTAGCTAAAGTATTAAAATTAACTATAAGAATAGCATCAAGGCAATTTAGAAACTAACAGATTGTGGTAACTATTGATTTTGTACTTTAGACCATAGGAGTAGAGTGTATTGTTATATAACAGAGCCAATTGTAAATAAGGAGTTTCTATGTAGTGTTTCCCCTAGATAGAGTGGTTTTACCTGTCATGGGGAAATTTAGGAAGGATAGTGTATTAAAAAAGATAGCTGGCAAGGAATTAGAATCAAGCTAGAAGACAAAGGATGACCATGCAAAGTTTTGGAAACTAGAGAAGTGAGTAGAAAAGAGATAATGAAGAATTATTTGAAGGATTATCTGAACTTGGCCTCTGAGATTGGTAGATGGGATTAGTTTTGTGTGGGTGAAGTTCTCTCCAGTCATTTAGAAAAGAGAGAACAAGAGCAAAAGAAAGAGAAAAAGGAAAGATCTGGAGAGAAATGGGCCAGTTACCATATCCTTGATTCTTCCTGAGCTGGTTGCCAGTTCCAGAGAGGCCTCAGTCACCAATTGGCTCATAGTTATTATTACTTCAGACTTTCCACACCAGTAGTTTCACCTGTCCATTTCATGTGCCTTTGTTGGGACTCTGTTGTTTCACTGGTGCTCCTGCTTGTCTCTGGGCCTTCTTAAGCAGTTCACCTCAGTAATTGTTTGCCAGTGTCTTATGGAAGACTTTTCATCTATGTTTATAAGGAATATTGGCTGTAGTTTTATTTTTTGGTTGGGTATTTTTCTGGCTTTTGTATCAGGGTAATACTTGCTTCCAAGAATGATTTTAGAAGTATTGCTTCCATTGCAATTTCATCAGAGTTTCAGCATTAGTGACATTAAACGTTCTCTAAATTTCTTGCAGAATTCATCAGTGAATGTAACAAAACCTGGGCTTTTCTTTGTAGGTAAATTTCAGCTACATTTTTAATTTTACTAAATGATATTGGGTAATTTGGAAGTTTATATCTTCTTGTTTCAGTTTTGGCAATTCATGTGTATCTAGGAATCTACATTTCTGCTGTGTTTGCCATCTTATTAAAGTACACATTCTTGAAGTAGGTATTGATGATCTTCTAGATTTTCACAGGATCCTCTGTGACTTCACCCTTTTTGTTCCCAATTGCATGAATTTGAGTGTTTTCTTTCCTCTTTTGAGAAGGTTGACTAAGAGTTTATCAATTTCATTTAATCTTTCAAAGAGCTCACTCTCCAATTCATTGATTGTTTGTATTATTTTCTTAGTCTCAATTGCATTAATTTCTGCTTTGATCTTTATAGTTTCTCCCTTGTATGAGCTTTGGGTTCAATTTGTTCTGCCTTTTCTAGATGTTCGAGGTTCAACATTAAGTAGTTTATTTGACCTTGTTCTGTTTCCCTGAGGTGAGAATTCACCACTATAAATTTCCCTCTTCGGACTGCTTTCATTGCATCCCATAAGTTCCAATATGTTGTGTCAGGGTTGTCATTGAATTGTAGGTGCTGTTTAATTTCTTCTTTAATTCCCCTATGGCCTATTGGTTGTTCAGGAGGGTGTTATTTAATTTCCATTTGTTTGCATAGTTCTTGTGGTTTCTTTTGTCTGTTTTTTCCATTTGTATTTCACACTAATATCAGTTAATATAGATGGGATGATTTCAATTTCTCTGCATGATCTATGGTCTAGTATGTGGTCTGTTTTGTAAAACATCCAGTGTGCAGCTGAGAATAATCTGTATTCTGATGTTGTGTGGTGGAAAACTTTGTAGACATCTACTAAATCCATTTGTTCAAGTTGGTTCAGTTTTGATATTGCTTTGTTGATATTTTGTCCAGTTGATCTGTCTATTTTTTGACAGTGGAGTATTAAATCTGCCCATTACAATTGTATCAATGTTTGTTTGATTTTTCATGTCCATTAATATTTGTTTTATGTAGTTGTCAAAATTTGGTGCATATATATTTATGATTGTTATCTCTTCTTTTAACAAACGTGTAATAACCTTATTTGTCTCTTTATCAGTCTTGGCTTGAAGTTCACATAATCTGCAAAAAGAATAGCTGTGCCTGCTTTTTTCTGGGTTTCTGCTGCATGGAGTATTACTTTCCATCCTTTGACTTCAGTGTATGAATTTCTTTTAAGTTAAATGTGTTTCTTGTAGGCAGCATATTGTTGTATCTTGCTTCTTGATCCATTCTGTCAATCTGTTTCTTTTGATTGTTGAATTTGGACCATTTACATTCATGGTTATAACTATGTATTGGCTTATCTTTCTCATATTATTTTCCTGTCGTTAGTTCCCTGTCTTTCCCTTGTGTTTAATTGCTTGCCCTGTCCAGTGACTTCTTCTATTGCTGATCTTGTAATTGTTACCTTCATTTTCTCTTTCCAAAATACCCTTCAGAGCATCTTGGAGGGCTGGTTTTGTGGTAATGAGTTTCTTCAGTTGTTCTTTTTTATGGAAGCATCTTCTTTCTTTCTTTCTTTTTTTTTCTTTCCTGCTTTCTTTCTTATTTATTTATTTATTTATTTATTTTTGGGAGTACCAGGAACCAAACTGAAGAACTTGTGCTTGCCATGCAGGCACGACAGTGATGAGCCCTCTCCATTTATTTTGAAAGATATTTTCATGGAGTACATCAATCTGAGTTGAAGGTTGCATTTTTTTATGACTTCAAATACCTCGTCCCAAACTCTCTTTGATATGAGGGTTTGTGCTGAGATTGTGATGGGCTTTCCTTTATAGGTGATATTTCTGTTTTCTCTAACCACTTTTAATATTCTGTTCTTGTGCTGAAATTCTGGAAACTTGATTATTATATGACTTGGTGTAGATTTATTTTGGTCATAGCTATTTGACGTTGTATATGCTTCACTTATTTGGATGTAAAATTCTTTATACATTTTTGGGGAATTTTCTGTCATTACTTCTGTGAAGTTTTTTATGGTATTTTTTTTTAAGAGAAAAAAGACAGAAAAGAAAGACAAAAAGAAAAAGAGAAAAACAAACAGCAACAGCAAATCCAAAACAGTAGCATTATAGGTTTACAAAACAAGATGATAGGAACTTGACCATGGTTGCAATATTGCATATTGTGTTACCTTCAACACTGTTGTTTACATTAACAGATATAAACATGTAAAATTGATCTAATTGTATGAGTATTAACCATTCATTTTCAATAACTAATACATTCAGCAGTATAGTCATTTTAGCTATCTTACATATATATATATATATATATATATATATATATATATGCCTTTTTCCTTTTCCTTCTTCTTTTCTCCTTTTCCCTTTCCCAATTACTTTTGCTCTTTGAGCAGTTTCTTAGCCTTACAGAGTATTTATTGTAGAATTTGGATCATATATACTGTTTCAGTTTCTTACACTAGGGAGACAATATAGTATTTACACATGTGGGTTTCATTTATCTCACTTATGAATGTGGTCTCAAGTCGTGTTCATTTACTTATAAAAGTCTCGATGTAATCTTACCTGATAGCTGAGTAGTACACCATTGTATAAAAATACCACATCTTTTTTATCCATTACTTGATTGATGGGCACTTGGGTTGTTTCCAAGATTTGGCTATTACAAATTGGGTTGCTATAAACATGGGTGCACAAATATCACTGTGGTATGATGTTTTCAATTTTTCTGGGAAAATGCCCAGAGGTGGGATAGCTGGGTCAAATGGGATCTCCAATCCTAGCTTCTTGAGGAATCTCCACACTGACTTCCACAGTGGTTGCACCAGTCTACACTCCCACCAACAGTGGAGAAGAGTTCCTTTTTCCCCACAGCCCCTACAGCATTTGTTGTTGCTTGAATTTTTTATCTTGGCCATTCTTTGTGGAGTGAGATGGAATCTCAGCATTGTTTTAATTTGCATTTCCCGAATGACCATTGATGTTGAACATTTTTTCATGTATTTATTTGCCATTTGTATTTCTTTCTCTGAGAAGTGTGTATTCATCTCAGATGCACATTTTTGGATTGGGTCCTTGAATTTTGGGGGCCTGATATTTCTTTTAAAATTCTATATATATTCTAGATAGAAGTCCTTTGCCTGATTGACAACTGGTTAAAATATTTTCCCATTTCGTGGGTTTTCTTTTCACTATGTTGGAGATTTCCTTTGACATGCAAAAACTTTTTAATCAGATGAGATCCCAGTTGGTGATTCTGGGAAGTGTTTCCCGTGTGATTTGATTTTTGTTCATAAACTCTCTGCCTACTCCTATGTTATCAAGGTTTTTACCTACTTTATCTTCTAGTAAGTTTAGTGTCTCTGTTTTAATATTCAGATCTTTGATCCATTTTGACTTTATTTTAGTGCATGGTGATAGGCATGGATCTAGTTTTAGTTTACGGCATATAGAAAGCCAGTTTCTCCAGCACCATTTGTTAAAGAGGCTATCTTTCTTCCAATGTACATGTTTCGCCAATTTGTCAAAGATGAGGTGGCTGAGTGTGTTTATAGTTGTGGCTGCATCTTCCAATCTATTCCATTGATCTTCAGGTCTGTGTTTATTCTAGTAACATGCTGATTTTATCACAGTAGCTTTGTAATGTAGTTTGAAGTCGGGGATGGTGATGCCTCCTGTCTTACTTTTGATACCCAGAAATGCGTTTGCTATTCTAGATCTCTTCTGGTTCCAGATGAATTTCAGGAATGATTTCTCTAGCTCTGTGAGGTAGGCACGTGGTGTTTTGATTTGGATTTCATTAAATCTATATAATAATTTTGGAATAATAGTCATTTTCACAATGTTTGTTCTTCCTATCCATGAACTGGGAATATCTTACCATTTTCTGACATCCTCTTCGATTTCTTTTTTCAGAGTAATGTAATTTTTACTGTATAGATCTTTTACTTCCTTTGTTAGACTGATTGCTAAGTATTACATTTTTCTGAATGCTACAGTGAAGGGTGTGGTTTCCCTTATTTCTCTCTCACTGAGTTTGTTGTTTGTGTAAAAGAATGCTATTGATTTTTGAGTGCTGACCTTGCATCCAGCACCATTACTGAATTTAGTAATTACATCTAGAAGACTTTCAATGGATTTTTGGGGGTCTTTTGTGTATAGTGTCATATATTTGAAAATAATGATAATTTCACCTTTTCTTTTCCTATTCTTGTTCCCTTTATTTCTTTCTCTTGTCTAATTGCTTTATCTAATATTTCCAGAACTATATTGAGTAGGAGTGGTGATAATGGACATCCCTGTCTTGTTCCTGATTTTAGGTTGAAAGTTTTCAGTTTTTCTCCATTTAGAGACCATCTAGTCTGATTTTCTGTAAGGCTTTTTAACATGAATGAGTGTTGGATTTTCTCAAAAGCTTTTTCTGCACCTATTGAGATGATCATGTGATTCTTATCCTTGTCCCTGTTGATATGGTGTATTACATTTATTGATTTGCATATGTTGAGCCATCCCTGCATTTCTGGGATGAATCTCATTTGATCATGGTGTATAATCTTCCTGATGACTTGCTGTATTCTATTTGCCAGTATTTTATTGAGGATTTTTGCATCTATGTTCATTAGGGAGATTGCTCTGTAATTTTCTTTTTTTGTTGGGTCTTTCCCTGGATTTGGTTTTAGTCTAATACTTGCTTCCACAAATGAGTTAGCAAGACTTACTTCCCTTTCAATTTCATTGAAGAGTTTGAGGAGTGTTGGCAATAAGTCTTCCCTAAATATCTTGAAGAATTCAGCAGTGAATCCATCAGGACCTGGGCTTTTCTTTGTTGCTAAGGTTCTAATTACATTTTCAATTTCATTAGCTGAAATTGGGTTATTCAGCAGTTCTATATCTTCTGATTCAGCTTTGGTATTTCATAGTTTTCAAGGAATCTGTCCATTTGTTCTGTGTTATCGAATCTATGTGAGTAATGTTTTCAAAGTAGGTGTTGATGATCTTCTGTATTTCCTTAGGTTCTGTAGTGATTTCACCCTTTACATTTTTTATTGCATGGATCTGAGTCTTTTTCTTTCCTCTTTTTGATAAGGTTGGCTAGGGGTTTATCAATTTTATTTACTCTTTCAAAGAGCCAGCTCTTCTATTAGTTAATTCTTTGTATTGTTTTCTTAGTTTCAATTGCATTAATTTCTGCTCTGATGTTTATAATTTCTTCCCTTCTTTGGACTTGACTTGCTCTTCTTTTTCTAGAAGTTTGAGGTGCATCATTAGGTTGTTTATTTGTGTTCGTTCCATTTTTCTGATGTGGGAGTTTAGTGCTATAAATTTCCCTCTGAGGACTGCTTTCATTGTGTCCCACAATAATTTATATTTGCATTTTCGTTCGATTGTGGATATTGTCTAATTTCTTCTTTAATTTCTTCTCTGATCCATTGATTGTTTAGGAGAGTATTATTTAATCTCCATGTGTTTATGGGGTTCTTGTAGGTTTTTTTGTCATTAATTTCCAATTCATTGTTCTATGGTCAGATAATATGCATGAAATTATTTCAGTTCCTTTGCATTTACTTAAGCATGTTTTGTGGACTAGAATATGATCTATTTTAGAGAATGACCCATGTGCAGCTGAGAAGAATGTGTGTTCATATGTTGATGGGTGGAACACTCGGTACACATCTACTAGGTCCATTTGTTCACAAGCTTGATTCAATTCTGTTATTTCTTTGCTGATTTTTTGTTTGGTTGATCTGTCTCTTTGTAACAGTGGGGTGTTAAGGTCCCCCGTTACAACAGTATTTTTGTTTATTTGGTTTTTCATGTCTATTAAGATTTCTCTTACATAGTTGTGTGCTCCCATATTTGGTGCATATATATTTATGTTTGTAATCACTTCCTCTTGAAGTTTTCCCCAGCAAGTATGTAGTGACTTTCATTATCTCTTTTGATCATTTTCGGTTTGAAGTTTGTATTGTCTGGAAACATAATAGCCACCCCTGCTTTTTTCTGGGTTCCTGTTGCATGGAGTATTGTTTTCCAGCCTTTGATTTTTAGTCTGTGCATTTCCTTTTGAGTTAAATGCATTTCTTGTACACAGCATATTATTGGATTTTGTCTCTTAACCCCCTCTGCCTTTCTGTTTCCTTTTATTGGTGAGTTTAGATGATTTACATTGATTGATAGAACTGATATGTACTGACTCATTCCTGTCATGATGTCTTTCTGTTGTTGGTTTTCTACATTTTCTGTTTAATTGTTTGCTGTGCTTAGTGGTTTCCTTTTGTTGTTGTTCTTAAGATTATAGTTATTTTGTCTCTTTCAAGAGTGTCTTTCAGTACTCTTTGTAGTGTTGGTTTGGTGGCCATAAATTTTTTCAGTTGTTCTTTGTTGTGGAATTATCTTATTTCTCCATTAATTTTTAAAGATAATTTTGCAGGGTACATCAATCTGGGTTGAAAGTTGTTTTCTTTCAGGATCTGAGATACTTCACTCTGAGCGCTTTTTGACTTAAATGTTTGTGTTCAGAAGTCTTCTGTGATTCTTATAGGCTTTCCTTCATAGGTGATCTGTTTCTTTTCTCTGACAACTTTTAGTATTTTGTTCTTGTGCTGTATCTCTGATACCCTAATTATTATATGTCTGCATGAAGATTTATTTTGGTTGTGGTTAATTGGGTTTCTGTATGCCTCACTTATGTGTATATCAGATTCTCTTCCCATGTTTGGAAAATTTTTCTGTTATTATTTCTGCAAATAGTCTTCTCAGGTCATTAGTATTGACCCCTGCTTTTTCATTGGCACCTATTAATCTTATGTTATTTCTCTTGGCATCATCTTGCAGGGGTTGATTTGTTGTTTCTTTGTTCCTTGTTATATTTAAGAGATCTTTTCTTTCGTGATCGTAAGCTTCCATGTGATCTTCAAGGTCTGAAACTATCTTCAGCTTCATTCAAGCAGTTTTGCCAGCTTTCCATGGAATTTTTCATTTCCTGAATTTCCCTTTGAATCTGTTTCATGCATTCTGTTTGTGTCTTATTTTGTTCAAAGTTTCCATCATTTTCTTATATTCTTCTACTTTTTATCTTGTTCTTCTTTAGATATACACAGCATTTCTTTCATAATGATTCTCATTTCATTTTTTAGCTGAGAGATTATTTCTCATTTGAGTTTCTCTATAGCTTCATGAGGTTGTTTCTTTACTTCATTTGCTATCATTTCAGAAAGTTCAGTTGTGTGATTCCCAGTGTCTCTTGGTTTTGTTCTCAGTGGTGGGGGATTGAGATTGTCTCTTCCTCTTTTGTTTTGACATTTTCTTCTGAGACCTGTGTGGATGGGCAGGCAGCCTACCAATGGATTGCACTGGAAAACTGTAGAGCTTTAATCCTCCAATATCCCCATGGCTAACCAGGGCTCACCCTTGGATTATGGTGCTGGGTCCTTGTGCATTGTGGTCTGTGAGACTGGCCATGTGTTCCCCTGTTGTACTTTGTTGGCTTTCTCTGGGACACTGGGCTGGACAAAATTTGTATCTTCCCTGCAGCTAGTGGGGTCACACCCCTGGAGATTGTTGTTGGGGCCTAGAACCTGGCTGTGTAGTGTTCAGAACCTCTGCAACCCAGATGGCTAGCAGAGTCACACCCCTGTGGTGTGTCACTGGACCTTCTGCCTTACTGGGTATGGGACGAAATCTCTGGGACCCAGGCAGCTAGATGGGGTACACCCCGGAGTGTGGCACCACTAGGACCTTGATTCTGGCTGCAAGGAATTCAGAGCCTCTGGAGCATTTGCAGAAGTCTGGGCTTGCTCTCGGTGTAAGGTGACTTGCTCCTTGCTGGGTGGAGTTTGCAACCTCTAGGACCTGCTTCATCACCACACCGCTGAACAATGGAGCTTGCACCATGTGTTCTAATGGACAGAGTTCAAATTCTCCAAGGCCCTGCAGCTATGTTGGCTGCTCCCTGATGAGTGGCTCTGGGGCTCTTGGCTGGGTTGGGCTCAGTACCTCTGTGTTCTATGAGACTGGTTGGGCATTCCCCTGATGGATTGCACTGGAACACTGGGCTGGGCTCAATCCTCTGTGCATATAGTTAAGGCTCACTTCTGGAATGTGTCACTGGACCTATTGCTTTACTGGGTGGGGGTCGGAATCCCTGGGACCCAGGCAGCTAGGTGGAGAGCAACCTGGAGTGTGGCACCACCAGGACCTTGAGTCTGGCTGCAAGGAGTTCAGAGCCTCTGGAGCCTTTTTATGGTATTCGTGGTATCTCCAGTTTTCTTATTGCATTCAAACAATCTTAGTTGTTCTTTCCTTCATCTTGTAGTTGTTTTTTTGATATCTCATGGTCCCTTACTATATTTTGGATATTTTTCTTTTTATTGTTGCCAGTTGCAATCCTGTCTTCTAGATCTGATATTCTATTCTTGACTTCATGAAATCGGTTGCACATATTTTCAATGGAGTTTTTAATCTTCTGTAATTTTGTTTGGATTTGTTCCATGGATTGTATTTCTTTCCTATTTTGGGCATTCATGGTTTCCATCATTTTTGTAAGCTTATTTATTTTTTCATCTGTGATTACTCTAATGTTTTTCTGTTTGATCTACATTTCTTTTTTCACCTGAGAGACTTTTTTCTGCAATCTTGTCCATTTTTTTTTTACTTCTGTTGCTACCATTTCAGAATGTTCCAGTGGGTAGCTTTCAATTTACTCTATATCACTATGCTCTGGAATTGTACTTGGTGGGATAGAGGCCTAGGGTTACATTTTGCTTCTGCATCTTTTTGTTTTCTATTTTCTATATTTATTTTATTTTGTTTTCTGTGCTGATGCTTATAGATTTTCCATAGTAGACAGCTTTATTACTAGTATCAAGGGTTTCCTAGGAAATGATTATTTCTCAGGAATGTCTTCTAGGTGTAGGTTGTTCTTGGTCTTTGGGCCTATCTCAAGAACCAATTTATTAAGCATGAGAAGTTGCTATGTATTTGGTTCACAATCCAGTCCTTTGGTACTGGACAAAGGTGATTGTTATGATCTTAGACAATCACAATGTTGTCATATCAAGGAAGAAAAACTGATTATAAGAGGTATGACATCCTAGCTAAAGTAGTACATGAAGCAATAACAGTAGCATCAAACACAGCCCAGCTACTACCAAACTGTGGTAACTATTAACCTGAAACCTTTAATCATAGCAGCAAGTTCTACAGTTATATATATATATATATATATATATATATATATATATATATATAAAACCCAACATATACCAGCAACTTGGATGCAATGATTTTTCCCTTAGTAGAGTGATTTTACCCTGCATGGGAACTCTTTCAGAGAGATAGGGGTCAAGATAAAGAGAAGAATGAGAACGAATATAGTAGAAGCAAGGATGCAGAGCAAAGGATGATCACCCAAGTTTTGAGAAACTGGAGAGCACAGGAGAGAAAGAATTAAAGAGAAAACAAAAGTATATTTATGTTAACCAGAAAAGAGAAGGGTCAATGTTTGCTCACATGAAAATATCAAAAGAACAGAGATAGTTGAGGGAAGAGAGAAAGAAGATGAATAGAAAATAAAAAGAAAAGTAAGCAACTCAAATAATGAAAAAAGAAAAAACCCAATCAATAAACAAACAAAAAAACCCAGTCAGACAGAAAAAGGTAAGCCAATCAAGCAAAAAACATAAAAGAAAATAAAATTCCTCTGTTGTCCACGGTTCTGTGGTAGTGTCCAATTTGGAACCCAGAAATGTGCTGTTTAACCCTGCCAAGTTTGCATTAGGATTTATGCTGGGTATGTGGATGATCTTGGCCTCTGGATGCAGGAGTTGGGATTGGTCTTAAGCAGATAATGTTCTGGAGATCCACTTCTCCTTACTGTGACTGTCTGTGTGGTACTTTCCCAGTTGCTGTGGTACCCTTTGGTAATTAAAGCCCAAGGTTCCTGCCAGACCTATGCAATTGACTCCTTCAGGACCCTACACAGTATCCTCTGTTCTACACCACTGATTTCACTGGTTGTTGGGCAGGAGGGCTGCCCTTGTCCCACTGCAGGACAAGTCTGCTTACCTGCTCCTGCTTCTGGGCCAAGATCACTCTGTTGGTCTCAGATCAGCGATCACTTTTGGTTCTTTGCGTTTAGGGCTAAGACTGGCTATTGGTGGCCACCAGAAGAGAGTGTAGGTGGTCCCAGTTCCTAACTTTCAACAGAATTCCCTCTAGACTCCTCTTCCTGCCAGAAGTCTAGTGTGAGTGTATGACTTTTCCTTCATTCCACTCTGGGATATTGGCAGTGAAGTGATCCAGGACCATTCTGCTGCTGGAGTTCACCTGAAGCCCTTTGATATCAAATGGCAGCCCCACCCTCCTGCTTCTGTTCCATTTGTCTGTATGCCAAAGCACAGCCCCAGTTCACCTCACTCATCAACTGCTGGATCATATTTTCACTCACCAACTGTTAGCTCATATTTTCACAGCTGCTTCAGACTTTTCTGTCCTGCTGGTCCCATCTTCAGTGTGCACTGTGTTGGGCTCCTGACTGGTTGTGGCTGTGGTGTGTGCCTTGTCTCAAGATTTTCAATTTGAAAAGTTTTCAGTCATTATTCAAATATTTTTTCGGTCTTATAATCTTTCTTTTATTTTTTAACTCCAGTAATATGAATATTCTATTCTTTTTTTCATTTTTTCACAGAGCCCTGAAACTGTTTTTAGTATATTTTTCTCTTATTTAGATTGAATAATTTCTGTTAAACTATTTTCAAGTACATTGATTCTTTCCTTTATCACGATAATTCTCACACAGCATCCAATGAGTTTTAATATTTTTTGAGACAGGGTTTTTCTATGTATTTTAGGCTGGTTTTGAATTCACTATGTAGCTCAGACTGGCCTCCAATTCATGGTGATCTTCTTGCTTCAGCCTCCTGAGTGCTGGGATTATAGGAATGCATCACCACACTAGGCTATTACTATATTGCAATTCAAAAATTTCCTTTTGGTTCTTCTTTACGTGTTCTATTTCTTTCCTGAAACTTCTAATTCTCATTTGTTTTGTGCATATTTTTAATTGCATGTTGAAACATTTCTATAATGATCACTTTGAAATCATTGTCCAATAATTCAAATATCTGTGTCATCTGAGCATTAGAGTAGGTTGATTTTTCTTTTTTCATTCAAGTTGAGATTTTTGTGGTTCTTGGTATAATGAGTGATTTCCTAATGCATTATAGACACGTGGGGTATTAGGTTGTGAGACTGCATTTTATCTCTTCTTGTTCTTCTTCTTCTTGTTCTTCTTCTTCTTGTTCTTCTTCTTCTTTTTCTTCTTTTAGAGGCAGCTTTCCTATTTAGATGTGTTGTGCTCTGTAGGTCTGTTTTTTAGTAAATATATGGCTCCCTGTTGGACTATGCTAATCCTGGCAGAAGTAAAAAACAAAAACAAAACCAATAAATGTTTTGGCTCACTTTGTTTTAGTGGGTGAGGATAAAAATTTCTCTCCCTACTCTACCTAATGACACTTTTTTGGAAACTATGTGACCTTATTTGCATTGTTTTGCTGCTGCTGAGTCAGACTGAAGTTTTGCTCCACAAGGAATGGAAGCACAGTACTACCTAGCCTGTCTTGTTTCACTTTGTTGTCACTGTGTGGGAAGGGGTAGAAGTTCAGTTTTTTGCTGGGAATCCTACCACTACTAGCTAGGAGAATGGGGAAAGAAGGACTGTTTTTATTGCCTGATTACTACCAGGTGGAGAAGGTCCCACTGACACTGTCCTAGGTGGAGCATCAACTGGCACTACCTCCCATAGCCTTGTTCTACATCTTTGCTACTGAAGAAGTAGAATGAAAGCAGGCTTTCATTGGTCCTGTTGACACCACATTTGTGGGGAAGGCCAAGGGTCTACTCAAATTGCCTGATGGATGTTAAGTGAGACCAGATAAGCTACTTCAGTTTGGAATTGTTGACATTGTTTGGGAGGGACAGATTTTCCTATGATGTTTAGAGCAGGGTGGGTATTGTCAAAAAGGTTCTCTGTCCCACTAGCCTATCATTTTCCTGGTCATTTAACTGAAGGGAAACAAAATTTCCTTGAGGCTCTTTTTTTGGTCTGAATCTACAGACAGTTTCGTGTTGCAGGTGTTTTTTGCACCCAATCTGGAACATATGGCAGGCAAAAAGAAACTCCAAACACCTAAATAGATGCAGAAAAGCTTTTGACAAAACCCAACACACATTCATGATAAAAACCCTACAGAAAATTGGAATAGATGGTCTCTATCTCAACCTGATAAAAGCCATATATCATAAGCCAACAGCCAACATCTTACTAAATGGACAAAAACTGAAAATTTGCAACCTAAATTCAGGAACAAGACAAGGATGTCCATTATCACCACTCCTATTCAATATAGTTCTAGAAATATCCGCCAGAGCAATTAGACAAAAGAAAGAAATAAAGGGAATAAGGATAGGAAAGGAACAAGTGAAATTATCATTATTTGCAGATGATATGATACTCTACATAGAAGACCCCCAAAAATCCATTAGAAGACTTTTAGAAGTAATAACTAAATTTAGTAATGTAGCTGGATACAAGGTGAACACTCAAAAATCAATAGCATTCCTGTACACAAACAACAAAGTCACTGAGAGAGAAATAAGGGAAACCACACCCTTCAC
>RJWM01036812.1:0-17894 GCA_004363535.1 Dasyprocta punctata
AGAAGGGAGGAAATGATAAAGATCAGAGCAGAAATTAATGCAATAGAGACCAAGAAAACAATACAAAGAATTAGCAAATCAAAGAGTTGGGTCTCTGAAAAAAATAAATAAAATTGATAAGCCCCTAGCCAATCTTATTTAAAAAGGAAAAGAAAAGCTCAAATTCATGCAATAAGGAATGAAAAGGGTGAAATCACTACACGTCCTGTGGAAATGCAGAAGATCATCAATGCCTATTTTGAAAACCTTTACTCTAATAGGTTCTATAACACAGAAGAAATGGACAGATTCCTAGAAACATGTGAATTACCAAAGCTGGATCAAGAAGATGTAAAGCTGCTGAATAACTCAATTGCAGATAATGAAATTGAAAATGTGATTAGAACCTTGCAACAAAGAAAAGCCTAGGTCCCGATGGATTCACAGCTGAATTCTACAAGAAATTCAAGGAAGATTTCATGCCAACACTCCTCAAACTCATCCGTGAAATTGAAATGGAAGCAAGTCTCCCTAACTCATTCCTGGAAGCAACTGTTAGCCTAATACCAAAACCAGAGAAAGACCCAATTGAAAAAGAGAACTGCAGGCCAATCTCCCTAATAAACATAGATGCAAATATCCTCAATAAAATACTGGCAAGCAGAATGTAGCAAGTCATTAAGAAGATTATACAACACGACCAAGTGGGATTCATCCCAGGAATGCAAGGATGGCTCAATGTACACAAATCAATAAACAAAATACACCATATCAACAAAGCAAAAAATAAGAATCACATGATCATTTCAATAGATGAAGAAAAAGTTTTTGACAAAGTCTGACACTCATTCATAATATGAACCCTTCAGAAAATCGGAATAGAAGGTCTTTACCTCAATCTGATAACAGCCATCTATGACATATCAACAGCCAGCATCATATTAAACAGTCAAAAATTGAAAGTTTTCACTCTAAATCAGGAACAAGACAAGGCTATCCACTATCACCACTCCATTCAACACAGTGCTGAAAACATTAGCCACAGCAATTAGAGAGACAAATAAAAGCAATATGGATAAGAAAGGAAGAAATTAAACTATCATTATTTGCAGGTGACATTATACTCTACCTAAAAGACCCAAAACCTCTGCCAAAAGACTATAGAATTAATAACTAAATTCAGTAGCATAGCTGGATACAAAGTCAACACTCAGAAATAAATAGCATTACTGTACACAAACAACAAACTCACTGAGAGAGAAATAAGGGAAGTTACACCCATCACAATAGCATCCAAAAAATGAAATACTTAGGAATCAATCTAACAAAGGAAGTAAAAGATCTATTCAGTGTAATTTACAATACTCTGGAAAAAGAAATCAAATACGATCTCAGAAAATGGAAAGAAATTTCTTGTTCGTGAATAGGAAGAACAAGCATTGTGAAAATAGCCATTCTCCCAATATTGTTATACAGATTTAATGCAATTCCAATCAAAATACCATTAACATACCTCACAGCTCTAGAGAAATCATTCCTAAAATTCACCTGGAACCAGAAGAGACCTAGAATAGCAAAGGCAATTCTGAGCAACAAAGGCAAGGCAGGAAGGCATCACAATCCCTGACTTGAAATTATACTGCAAAGTTACTGTGATAAAATCAGCAAGGTACTAGAATACAAAACAGACCTGAAGATCAATGGAATAGATTAGAAGATATGACCACAACTACAACCACACTCAGCCATCTATCTTTGACAAAGGGGCCAAGCATGTTCACTAGAAGAAAGATAGTCCTTTTAATAAGTGATGCTGGAAAAACTGGCTTTCCATATGTCAAAAACTAAAACTAGACCCATGCCTATCACCATGCACTAAACTAAAGTCAAAATGGACGAGAGATCTAAATATTAAAACAGAGACACTAAATCTGCTGGGAAAAAAATAGGTAGAAATCTTGAAGACATAAGAGTAGGCAGAGAATTCATGAATAAAACTCAAACTGCATGGGAAATACTTCCCAGAATAACCACCTGGGATCTCATCTTATTAAAAGTTTTTACATATCAAAAGAAATCTCCAATAAAGTGAAAAGAAAACTCATGAATCAGGAAAATATCTTAGTCAATTGTCCCTCAGACAAAGGACTTCTATCTAGAACATATAAAGAATTTAAAAAATAAGACCCCTGAAATTCAAAGACCCAGTATAAAAATGGGCATCTGAGATGAATACACACGTCTCAGCTGAAGAAATACAAATGGCAAATAAATAGATGAAAAAATGTTCAGCGTAATTGGTCATTAGAGAAATACAAATTAAAACAATACTGAGATTTCATCTCACTCCAGAATTAAGAAAATCACCAATAACAAATGCTGGAGAGGCTGTGGAGAAAAAGGATCTCCTCTGCACTGTTGGTGGGAGTGTAAACTTGTGCAACCACTGTGAAAATCAGTTCAGAGGCTCTTCAGAAATCTGGGATTGGAAGTTCCATTTGACCCAGCATATTCCCAGAAGAATTGAAAACATCATACCACAGTGATATATGTGCACCCATGTTTATAGGAGCACAATTTGTAAGAGCCAAATATTGGACACAACCTAAGTGCCCATCAACTGAGAAATGGATAAAAAAGATGTGGTATTTTTATACAATGGAGTACTAGTCAGCTCTAAAGAAGGATTACACTGAGGCTTTCATAGGTAAATGGATGTGACTTGAGACCATACTCATATGTGAAATAAATCAAACATATGTAAATACCATATTGTCTCTCTAGTGTAAGGAACTGAAAGAATAAATAAGATACAAACTCTTTAATATATACTCTGAATGGTAAGAAACTGCTCAAAGGGGAAAAATAACTCAGGAAAAAGGTGAAAAGAAGGAAGGGAAAAGAAAAAAGATATAAATATGTACATACACACTTAAGATGGTTAAGATGATTGTGCTACTAATTCTATTAGTTCTAGGAACAAAACAGTTAGCATTCATAGGATTAGATCAATTTTGCAAGTCAATATCTGATAATATGAGTAACTCTTTTGAAGATAACTATGCAAAATAACAAGCTTTGTTATGTTCCTATCACCTTGTTTTAAAAGCTGATATTGTTATTGTTTTGGGCTCTTTGTTATTGTAATTTATTTGTCTCTTTTGTTTCTTGTTTTTCTTGCATTTTTTCCCTCTATTACATAAAAGATAGATGTACATGTATAGGCTTATACATGCTTAGAACTTCTAAAGTGTTTACAAGAATTGATTTTTTTATGTGTGATGGTATGAACACTTACTTTGAAAAAAACAAGACATTATGGTACCCATTGCTGATTTCCTATCATCTTGTTTTGAAGTCCATTAATCCTTTCATTCTTTGTTTTGATTGGTTTTAGTCTGTTTTCTATTATTTGATTTCAATATGTGCGAAGGTATGGACAGCTATTTTGAAGAAAACTAGAGACATTATGGTAGCCATTGTTGATTTTCCTATTGTCTGGTTTTGAAGGCCTGTAATGCTTTCATTCTCTTGTTTTTATCAGTTTTCTACTATTTTGCTTTATTTGAATTCATTATGTGTGAAGGTATGGGCACTATTTTGAAGAAAACAAGAGACATTATGGTAACCACTGTTGATTTCCTGTTGTCTTGTTTTGAAATCCTGTGTTGCTTGCATTGTTTTATTCTGATCTGCTTTGTTCTGTTTTGTTTTATTCTTTTTAAAATAAAAAAGCAGTTACTCAGATTACAAGACATATGTATGAAAAAATGATCCAACAGTGAAAGCACATACCATTCTTTTTGATGAGGAGATTTTCCCTTCTTTTTTTCCCTTCTTTTTTCCTCCTTTTTTCCATCAGTTGTTCTTTCCTTTTGAGCAGTTTCTTTCCCTTTCACTTTCACAATATATATATTGTACATTTTATGTCTTATTTACTCTTTCAGGTTTTTACAGTAGGGAGACAATACAATGTTTATGCATGTGAGTCTGATTTATTCCACTTATGTGTATAGTCTCAAATTGCATCCATTTACCTACAAAAGCTTTTAGTTTGTTCTTCATAGCTCGATAGTACTCAGTTGTATCAAAATATCACATACTTTTTATCCATTTGTGGTTGATGGGTATTTGAGTTATTTCCAAGATTTAGCCATGACAAATTGTGCTGCTATAAACATGTGTGCACATATATCGCTGTGGTATGATGTTTTCAAATCCTTTACAAAAATAGCCGGAAGGGGAAGGGCTGTATTGAATGGGACTTCCAATCCTAGTTTTTTAAGGAATCTCCACACTGATTTCCACAGTGGCTGTACCAGTCTACACACCCACCAACAATGGAGAAGCATTCCCTTTTCCCTGACAGTCCTGCCAACATTTGTTATTGATTGATTTCTTGATCTTGGCCATTTTTCCTGGAGTGAGATGGAAGCTCAGTGTTGTTTTAACTGGCATTACTCAAATGAACAATGATGTTGAACATTTTAAAATATATTTGTTTGCCATTTGTACTTCTTCATCTGAGTAGTGTGTATTCATCTCAGATGCCCATTTTTAGATAGGGTCTTTGAATTTGGGTGCCTGGTTTTTAAAATCTTTACATGTTCTAGATAAAGGTCCTTTGTCTGAGGGACAGTGGAACAAGATTTTTTCCCATTGTGTTGGTTGTCTTTTCACTCAGTTGGTGATTTCTTTTCATGTGGAAAAACTTTTAATAAGATGAGATTCCAGTTGTTGATTCTTTGAAATACTTCCCATGTAGTCTGGATTTCGTTCATGAAGTCTCTGCCTATCCCTATGTCATCAAGATTTCTATCTATCTTGTCTTCCAGTAGATTTAGTGTTTTTGTTTTAATATTCAGATCCTTCTTCCATTTTGACTAGTCTAGTGCATAGTGATAGACATGGGTCTAGTTTTAGTCTTTGGCATGTGGAAAGTCAGTTTTTCCTGCACCATTTTTAAAGAGGCTACCTTTCTTACAGCTCACACATTTGGTGCCTTTGTCAAGGATACTGTGGCTAAATGTTTTTGTACTTGTGTCTGCATCTTCTAATCTGTTCCAGTGATCTGAAGGTCTGTTTTGTTGCCAGTACCATGCTTATTTTATCACAGTAACTTTATAGGATAATTTCAAGTCAGGGATTGCGATGTCTCCCGCCTTGCCTTTGCTGCCCAGGATTGCCTTTGCTACGGTAGATCTCTTCTGTTTCCAAATGAGTTTTAGGAATGTTTTCTCTAGATCTTTGAGGTTTGCTAATGGTACTTTGATTGGAATTTAATTAAAGCTGTATAAAAGTTTTGGGAGTATAGTGATTTTCACAATGTTTTTTCTTTATATCCATAAACAAGGGATATCTTTCCATTTTCTGTTATATTCTTCAATTTTTTTAGAGTGCTGTGATTTTCAGTGTATAGATCTTTTATATACTTTGTTAGATTGATTTCTTTTTAATTTTTTTATTTTAAAGAGGATAAAACGAAGGAAAATAAAACAGAATGTAACCAATCAAAATAAATCAGTATGGATTTCAAAACCTGACAAAATCAACAATAGCATAATGCCTTTTGTTGTCTTCCAAATAGCTGCAGATAACTTTGGACGTAGTAAAAATTGAACAGAACAGAACAGAATAGAAACCATAACAACAAAACAATGAATGCAATAAAGGACTTCAAAACAAGCCAATAATAAATTCAAAATGGCTACTGTAATATGTCTTGCTATTTTTCAAATAGCTGCTCATGCCATCAGGTCTAACATAATCAAACAAAACAAAAGAGAGTAAAATCTAACTCAACAAAACAATGAAAACGATATAGTTTCCCAGTGGGAATTGCTTCCTAGTGAGGCCTTGTTCTCTCCCTCTGCAGTCCGTGAATGGTACTGAATCATGGAGAGAGGCTTGAGTCTGGCTCTACCCACTCTGGTACTGGCTGTACCCACTCTGGTACTGACCTGCACATAGCACTGGTTTCCAGGCAGGGATTGCCTCCTGGTGAGGCCTGGTTCTCTCCCTCTGCAGTCTGACAATGGCGCTGACTCATGGAGAAAGGTTTGGGTCTGGCTGTCCCTACTCTGGCAGTGACCCGTGCATGGCACTGGTTTCCAGACAGGAATCACCTCCTGGTGAGGCCTGGATCTCTCTCCCTGCAGTCTGCAAATGGCACTGACTCAAGGAGAGAGGCTGTTAGATTGATTTCTAAGTATTTAATTTTTTTGGATACTATTGTGAAGGGTGTGGTTCTCCTAATTTTGTCTCAGTGAGCTTATTGTTTGTGTACAGGAATGTTATTGATTTTTGAGTGCTGATTTTGTATCCAGCTATGCTACTGAATTTAGTTATTAATTCTTATGTCTTTTGGTGGAGTTTTTGGGATCTTCTAGGGTCATGTCATCTGCAAATAGTGATAGTTTAACTTATTCCTTTCCTATCCTTATTCCTTCTATTTCTGTCTCTTGCCTAGTTGCTCTAGCTAACGTTTCCAGAGCTATATTGAATAGAAGCAGTGATAGTGGATATCCTTGTCTTGCTCCTTACTTTAGATTGAAAGCTTTCAGTTTTTGCCCATTAAGTATGATTTTGGCTGTTGGTTTTTCATAGATGGCTTTTATGAGATTGAGGTAAAGAGCATGTATTCCTATTTTCTGTAGGGTTTTTATCATGAGTGTCAGACTTTATCAAAAGCTTCCTCTGTATCTATTGAGATGATGGTGTGACTTTTTGTCTTTAGCTCTGTTGGTGTGGTGTATTACATTTATTGTGTATGTTGAGCCATCCCTGTATTCCTGGGATGAATTCTACTTGGTCATGATGTATTATCCTCATGATGATTTGCTGTATTCTGTTTGCTAGTATTTTATTCAGGATTTTTGCATCTATGTTCATTAGGGATATTAGTCTGTAGTTCTCTTTTTTGGTTGAATATTTCTCTGGTTTTAGTATCAGAGTAATACTTGCCTCCAGGAACGAGTTAGGGAGAATTGATTCCTCTTCAGGTCCTTTTCAATTTCATTAAAGAGTTTGAGGAGGATTGGCATTAAATCTTCTCTAAGTTTGTTGTAGAATTCAGCTGTGAATCCATCAGGACCTGGAGTTTTCTTTGTTGGTAAGTTTTTAGTTACATTTTCAATTTCAGTAACTGATATTGGGTTTTTCAAATTTTTTATATCTTCTTGATTGAGCTTTGGTAATTCATATGTTTCTAGGAATCTGTCCATTCCCTCTGTGTTTTGCAAACTATGTGAGTAAAGATTTTCAAAATAGGTATTGATGGTCTTCTGTATTTCCACAGGATCTGTAGTGATTTTACCCTTTTCATTCCTTATTGCATGATTTTTAGGCTTTGGTTCCTTTTTTTGCTAAGGTTGGATAGGGGTTTATCAATCTTTGTTTATTGTTTCAAAGAACCAACTCTTTGATTCTTTTATTCTTTGTGTTGTTTTCTCAGTTTCAATTTCATTAATTTCTGCTCTGATATTTATAATTTTTTCCTTTCTATAGCCTTTGGTCTTGACTTGCTCTTCTTTTTGTAGAAGCTTCAGATTTAGCATTAGGTTGTTTATTTGTGCTCATTCTGTTTTCCTGATGTGAGAATTCACAGGTATAATTTTTACTCTTAGGATTGCTTTCATTGTGTCCCACAGATTTCTTTAAGTTGTATTTGCATTTCTGTTTGATTGTAGATATTTTTAAATTTTTTTCTGTAATTTCATCTGTGACCCATTGGTTGTTCAGGTGGGTGTTATTGAATTTCCATGTGTTTATGGAAATTTTGCAGTTTCTTTTCTCATTAATTTCCAATTTCATTGTACTATAGTCAGATAATATGCATGGAGTAATTTCAATTTCTTTTTATCTACTTAAGTATGTTGTTTTGGTTAGTATATGGTCTATTTTAGATAACGTCCTATGTGTAACTGAGAAGCATGTGTATTCTGATGTTGTTGAGTGAAACACTCTGTAAACATCTAGTAAGTCCATGTGTTCACAAGTTTGATTCAGTTTTGCTGTCTCTTTGCTGACTTTTGTTTTGTTGGCCTGGCTCTTTGTGACAATGGTGTATTAAGGTCCTCTGTTACAATTACGTTATTTCTTATATGTTTTTTGTGTCTATTAATATTTGTCTTATATAGTTGGGTGCTCCTGTATTTGGTACAAATATATTTATGATTGCTATTTCTTCCTCTTGAAATTTTCCCCTAAAAAGTATATAATGAACTTCTTTATCTGTTTTAATTATTCTTGGTTTGAAGTTCACATTTTCTGCAAACAGAATACTGCACTTGATTTTTTCTGTGCTCCTGTTTCATAGAGTAATTTTCTTCATCCTTTGACTTTTAGTCTATGAATTTCTTTTTCAGTTAAATGCATTTCTTGTATACAGCATATTGTTGAATCTTTTTTCTTGATCCATTCTTCCAGTTCTGTTTCTTTTGATTCATGAATTGAAGCCATTTACATTGATGGTTATAACATATATATTGGTTTGTCTTTGTCGTTATTATTTTCCTGCTCTTGGTTCCCTGCTTTCCCACTCTGATTAATTGCTTGCCCTGCTTCGTGGTTTCTTTCTGTTGTTGTTCTTGAAATAGTAGTCATTTTTGTCTCTGTCTAGAATATTTTTTAGTATCTTTTGTAATGTTGGTTTGGTGGGTCACGAATTTCTTCAGTTGTTCTTTGTTATGGAAGTATCTAATTTCTCCATTAACTTTAAAAAACAGTTTTGCAGAGTGCATTAGTCTGTGTTGGAAGTTGTTTTCTTGCAGGATGAAATATTTTTCTCCAAGCTCTTCTTTCCTGAGAGTTTGCGTTGAGAAGTCTGCCATGATTCTGATGGGCTTTCCTTTATAGGTGATCTAACTCCTTTTATTATTGTGTTCTTGTGGTGAATTTCTGGGATCTTGATTATTATATGTCTGGGTTTAGATTTATTCTGGTTATGACTAGTTGAGTTTCTATATGCCTCACTTATCTGTATGTCAGATTCTGTTCCCATGCTTGTGAAAATTTCTGCTATTACTTCTGCAGAAAGTTATTTTGTTTTTGTTTTTGTTTTTATTTTAAAGAGAATAAAACCCAACAAAACAAAACAGAGTAAAGCTAACAAAACAAGACAGTAAAAGTTGTACAGAGTGTTAAAGCAGGATAACAGGAAATCAAAAATGGCTACCAAAATATATCTTGTTATCTTCACATTAGTTATCCATTGCACCAGACATAGTAAAATCAAACAAAACAAACAGAACAAAACCAATCGAAACAAAACATTGAATAAAACAAAACAATAAATTGGAACAAAACAAAACAGTGAGATCAGTATTGGATTTCAAAAGCAAGACAGAAGAAAATTGCCCATATTTGCTAACTGCATACTGTTATCATCCTTATAGATGATAGCTGGTAGACTACTGGCCTTAGGCCTGCAAAGCCAGTCAAACAATGCAAACTTCTAATTGTTTTGGTACCTCAGTTGCTATCAAGTCAGCATATCCTTCAAACCTGCCGGTTACTTATGGAGGTTGGTGGGAGAGTGGTTCTTGATTCTCAGCTCACACACAAGTCAGCTCACAGGGAGGGTGACCTAGCTTCTCACTTACTGGGCCCTGCTTGGTTTTGTGGCTTACCAGAAGGATGAACTGGCTTGGTAGGGTCCTCCCAGACCCAGCATGGCTTCTTCTGACTCACAGGGGTGGGGTGTGATCTGGCTTTTCTCTTCCTGCAAATAGATTTTTTATGTTGTTTGTGTTGCCTCTTTCTTTTTCATTGACACCAAATATTCTTATATTATTTTTCTTTGCATAGTTTTGTAGCTGTTGAATTGCTGTTTCCTGGTATTTTGTTATTTTCAAGAGGTCTTTCCTTTCATGGTTGCTAGCTGCAATCCTGTCTTTAAAGTCTGAAAGTCTGTCTTCAGTTTCGTTCAAGCAGTTTTTCCAGCTTTCAATGGAATTTTTGATTTTCTGGATATTTCCTTGAATTTATTTCATTCATTCTATTCTTTCCTGTATTGATTACTCAAGATTTCCAGCATCTTCCTATCATCATCTATTTTCTCATCTACCTCTGCTCTAGATTTGTCATGCATTTCCTTTAAAAATGTTGACAGTTCTTTTTTAACCTGAGAGATTATTTATGATGTGATTTCCTCTACAGCCCCATAGATTTGTTTCTTTACTTCAGTTGCTATAATTTCAGGGTATATCTTGAATTTTCTTCTATGTCTGTGTCTCTTGGACATGTTCTTGAACTGGATGTCTGAGATTGCATTTTGCTTCTTCATCTTGTTAGTTTCTATTTCAGACAAGTTTTGTTTTGTTTTCTGTGGTGATACTTGTGAGTTTTTTGTAGTAGGTAGCTGTATCACTAGTATCAGGGCCTCTCTAGGAAAAGCCTGTTGTTTGGGGATGTCTTCTGTAGAGTTCTGGATTCTTCCTGACCTGGTTGCTTGTTCTGAAAAGGCCTCAGTCAACTATAGGCTTATATTATAGTTGTTACTTCAGAGTTTTCACACCACTAATCTCCCTGTCCATCCAGTGCACCTTAGTTGGAACCATGTTGACTACTGTGTCACTGGCATTCCTTCTGGTCTCTGGGCCTTTCCAAGCAGTTTATTTTGTCTCACTCCTGGTAGTAAGGAGTTGAGGTGCCATTCTCCTTAGGCACTGTTCACCTGGGTCTCCATGATAGCGAGTGATAATGGGAGTGGCTGCTGTCCTTCACCTGGGCTCCCATGATGACAGAGGGGCTATAGGAATGGCCACCACCTCTGGCACCCTTCAGTTGGGTTTACAGTTCTTTCTTTCTCTTGTTTTTTTTATTCTTTTGAGACAGGGTCTCATTGTGTAGTCCACACTGACCACAAATACATGGGATTCTCCTGCCCTAGCCTCCCAAGTTCTGAGATCACAAGCATGGGCCACCACGCTCAGCCTCATTCTCATTTTTTAAAGGAACCCTCTCTTCAATGACATCAGTGGAACTATTAACACATTTTGATTGTGAACATGGGCTTATGATTTATTCACACAATCAGAACAATGATGTTTCACCAAGTACTTCTGCAAAAATCTGAAATTATACACATTATAGATTTCATCCTGCAACCACAAGGTTGTGGGTTTGATCCCTGGCACACACACACACACAAAGATTGTATCCTGCCTTTTCTATTCTGGTAACTGATATTACTTCAACATGGTCATAAAGAAAAATGTAGGATTACTTTTAGCAAAAAGCACATAAATTGCTATTAAATTGCAAGTATATATTAAGTAGTAAAGGGAAAATATAATCAGTATAAAGATTTTAAAGTATATGCTTTATTGCCTTTTCAGTTTAGTTTAAATTAAAAACATTTTATATTAAACTATTTTCCAATACATTTTCCCAAAATTATTTCACACCTTTTTCAGAAAAATGAGTTTTTAAAAGAGGTTAGATGTTTAGAGCTTCATCTACACTACTTTTATTTCTACCACTAGCCAGGAAATTTTAAAAGGAAAAAAATAAAAACTTTACATGGTTCTACATTAAAAAGTGTTTGTATAGTTTCTGTGGTTTGCCTTCATGTTGATTTCTAGTTTTATTCCATTATAAGAGTATCTTATTATCTGATAAGTTAAAACAAGGTATTTTTATCTTTTTCATTATTTTTGTTAAATGTAAGCAACTAGATATGGAGTGTAGAAAACATACAATTATAGGGAAAGAAAGAACATATCTAAATTCTACAACCCTAATTCTACAACCCTAATTTTTTTCTTCCAGACCTTTCTCTTTGCATTATTAAGTTTTGTATATAGGATACATCAAAATTCCACAATATATGCATGAATTTATAAATAATAATATAATGAACATTTGTGCATCTGGTTTTGTTGCAGAAACCTGATACTGAACCAAAAAAGAAGGCACTTTATACTAAGGAGTTTGAAAGGCAACAATTTATTACACTAGTGGGCTGGTAGGAATCAGTTCTGAGTCCAGAGTCCCAACTGAGAGTGAAACAGAAACATACACATTTTTAAGCAGGATATACAAAAACTGATAGTAGGCTATCATGAAATTGCTTATATGAATTAAGTCATATTAAGCAGAATTAACTAAAGTGAATTGTTTATTATGAGGTGGGTTTTGAAATTCTGAGAAAGGGGCTGCTGAGCAGGGTGAGTAGAATTAAGTGTGTCCTTGACTGTGTTATCTCAGATAGTCATGGTTTTTTGGTTGTTTTTTTTTGTTGTTGTTGTTTGTTTGTTTGATCCTTTTGAGACAAGGTCTCACTATGCAGTTCAGGCTGGGCTTGGGTTCACTTTGCAGCCCAGATTGGTTTCAAACTTGAAATGATCCTCCTGCCTCAGCCTGCCAAGTGCTGGGATTACAGGAGTGCACCACTGTACCTAGCTGAACAGTCCTTAAAAATAGAACATGTTTATATGTTAGACAATACAGGCAGTCCAGGTGGATATGGTCAGTCTGAGTCACATTGGACTGTCTGAAAGTTGCATCTGGTGTGGTCAATCAAGTCTAACTGAGTCTAATGGTCTAACTATGTGGTGGGCTGGGTGAGTACATCTTGTGTTAACACAGCATCAGAGTATTGATTCTTTAACTTTTCTATCACAGTCTAACTTATACACTACTCTTTTCTCTTTTAAGGTAAATATAAGGCCAAATCTTGTGTTCTTAATATACTTGCTTTTCAAATAAAAATGGTTTTATCAATTTTTCCCAAGTAATACAATTTTTGTGTTTTAAAAGGCAGAATTTTCTGTAGTCTTCTTGGAATGGCTTTATAAAAATATCAACATGTAGTCATTTTGTGCTGAGAACATGTACTAATAAATAAAATTAAACAGAAAACCCCATGTATCTGTTATTGCTTGCTTTGTGACTCAAAATATGATCTATTTTGAGACAGTTCCAGGATCTGCTGAGAAGAATGCATATTCTGTAGACTTCTGTTAATTCCATCTGTTCTATGCTGTAGCAGACTTTGATATTTCTTTGTCGATCTGTGTCTGGATGTCCTAACTCTTGGTGAGACTGGAGGATTGAAGTCACCCACTCTTCTTGTGTTGGCACCTATGTGTCTCTTTATGTTAAGTAGTATTTGTTTTATGAAACTGAGCACACTGATGTTTGGTGCACATAAAATTGTTATATCATCTTGGTGGATTATTCTCTTTGTTGATATGTAGTAGTGTTCTTTGTTATATTTGACTTACTTTGTCTTGTAATCTGCCTTGTCATATATGAGTGCAGTCACCCCTACTTGCTTTCAGATTCTGTTTGCATGTAATATTGTTTTCTATCCTCACTTCCAATCTGTGCATTTTTTTTCTGCTAAGGTGTATTTCTTGCAAACATCAAAGAATTGAGTCTTATTTTTTAGTGCAATTTGCCAGTCTTTGTCTTTTCATTAGATAATTAAGAACATTTACATTCAGTTATTACAAAAAGGTAAGTGATACTTTAATTCTCACCAACAATGTATAAGTAATTATTTACTCCACTCATTCACTATTTTTCATTATGTTGGGTATTGTTAATAGACATTCTAATGAAGTTAGATGGTGTCTTACTGTGCTTCATTGATATTTCCTTGAGGCCTACAGTATTGAGATTTTTTTTCATGTATTTGTTGGCCTTGTGTATTTCTGCTTTTCAGAAGATCTATTCTAATTTTTTTGCCCACTTAAAAATTTGATATTTTGGCTTTTAATGCTAGGTTTTTTTTAATGTTTCTATATATTCTGGATATTAACACTATGCCAGATAAACAAGTGACAAGTACCTTCTATTATTCAGTATATTGTTGCTTCATTCTGATAATTGTTGCTGCTGTTGTTTCTGCTTCTTGGAATCTTAATTAAAAATTGAATCTTAATTGAAAATTTTTGTTTATGTTTTCTGCATTTTATGGGTCCTGTCTAGAAAACCGCTATCTATATCAGTGTCTTGAAGTGTTTCCCTTCATTTTTTTCTACTAGCTTCAGAACTGTAGATCTTACATTTAGGGTACTTATTCTTTTGAGTAGATTTTTGTATAGGGTGCATGATGTGTGTTTAAAGATGTGAATCCCAGTTTTCACAGTACCATCTGTCGATGGTGCCATCCTTGTTCCAGTGCATGTCTATGGCCCATTGGTCAAGAATCAGTTGTCAATAGATACAGTACACGGACTTGTCTCGGGGATACCATTTCTGTTCCACTGGTCTCTATGTCTTTTCTTGTATTGCCGGTTCCATGCAGCTTTCATAACTATTGTTCTATATTACATCTTGAAATTAGATAGTGTGATATTTTCAGCTTCATTCTTTTTACTCATTATTGTATTTGCTACTTGAGGTCTTTTGTACTTCCATATAAATATCAGGCTTTTTAAAGAATAATTCTGTGAAGACAGACTTTGGTATTTTCTTGGAGGTTGCACTGAATCTGAAGATCACTTAGAATATGTGGACATTTTAACAATATTAACTTTTCCAATTCAGGAATATGGTAAGTCAATACATTTTTCTATTGTATTCTTCCATTTCTTTCATCAGTGTTTTGTAATTTTCATGGTATAACTGTTTCATTTCTTGTTACATTCCTTCCTATTTTTTGAGGTTATTGATAATCGGATTGCTTCCATGAGTTGTTTTTCTGCTGATTCATTATTGGTGTATAGAAAAGACTACTCATTTTGTACATTGACTTTGTATCCTGCTGTTATCTTCTAAGTTTTTTTCACTTAGGCATAATAGATTTTGAGGGACTTTTAGATTTTCCTATTTGAAGAATTATATCATGTCTGAACAGGGGTGATTTTATTTCCTCCCTTGCTATTTCTACGTCTTTTATTTTTTCTCTTGCCTAATTGTTCCAGTTGAAACTTCTAGTTTTATACTGAATAACAGTGGTATGAGTGGGTACCCTTTTTATGCTCCTGATCTCAAAGAATGTGTTGCTACCTTTTCCTGCTTCAGTCTAGTGTTAGCTGAAGGTTTGTTATAAATAGCCTGCATGTTAAAGTACCGTCTTCTATACCTAATTGGTTCAAGGTCTTATCATAATGGGATGTTGAATTTTATCACATATTTTTCTTCATATATTTGATCTCACAATTTCTATTATTCTGTTGATATGATGCATTATGTTTATGGATTCCTCTATGTTGGACCATTTTCCTATCTCTTGAATGAAACCAAGTCTTTCAAGGTGAATGATCTTTTGATATACTATGGAATTTAGCCTGCTAGTATGTTCTTTAGTGTTGGGGACCACAAATTCACAATGCCTAATTTTGCATACTTCCCTTAGGGATAAAATGGAGGCTTAGGATTATCTGTACCACTCACATGCGATTTCCCATTGACTCTTCTTAGCATAAAACCATCTACATCCTCTTGAGTTATCCCAGGATTATACTCCAGGACAAGATCCTTCTTAGCATAAGACCATCTACGCCCTCTTGAATTATCTCAGAATTATACTCCAGGACAAGACCCTTCTTAGCATAAGATCACCTATGCCCTCTTGAGACATCCCAGGATTATATTTCCCCATTGAGTCATACACCTCTAAGTCTTCCACCAAATTGGAATCTTTTGCTAGCCTCACTTATCACTGTATACACCTGATAAATCGTGGCTGTTTTGGAGTGTTGAGGAGGACCCATCTGGAGACATCGATTTCCCAGCGACTCATGTATGACTAAACTTGTCTCTGTTTTTTATTTTCTCACTGTACCCTTAACTCAGACAATTGGGGCCTTTCACTGGGTCCCCAATATTTGGCACCTCACTTGACCAGAATGCATGACCTTCAAATCACAACAACCACTATCAAGATGCCGACAATCCACCAGACCTTGCATGGCCCAATTAAAGGTAAGTGGGGCATTTTACTAATTATTTAACTCAGACACAAGCAGAAAATAGGAGTCTGTTCTAGGAGTCTGTTTGTCAAGAATAACAATGGAGCAAGCACATTCTTTATCTGCAGAAGAGAAAGAAATCCAATTGATTATGAAGCTGTTAAATGAGGCAGACATCAAAGTCCCATCAAAACAAGTTTTTATATTATTCCATCAGATAGCTAAATTCTACCCTTCCTTTCCCAAAACAGGTACACTTGATACAAAAATTTGGGATAAAGTAGGTGAGAGATTTTAAGTAGCTACAATCCAAACTAAAAAAATACACCTGAAAATTATAGCTACATATAACCTAGTGAAAGTGGCCCTCTTATCCTTGCAACATAGCTTAGGGAAAAAAGGCAGAGAAAGCTGCACTTGTGCATTGTGGTAGTCTCCATGGTGGGGGCTCAGAGCCAAGACAAGAGAAAATGCTGCTGTGAAGACACAGTCATGGCTTTTGTAGAAATGAAGATACACTTACTATCATTCAGTGCCCCTAAAAAGAAGAACTGCAGTCAAAGCAAAAGACATTTCTGGGGTAGTAAAATGCTTGAAGCCTAGATGTTAAACTTTTTTTTATTTTAGAATAAAACCAAGCAAAATAAAACAGAATAAAGCCAATCAAAACAATGCAGTGTAAGTGGCACAGGATTTCAAAACAAGACAATGGGAAATCATCAATGCTTACCATAAGGCCTCTTTTGTCTTCAAAATAGCTGCCCATCCCTTCAGACATAGTAAAATCAAGCAAAACAGAAACAGAAGAGAACCAATAAAAACAAAATCATGAATTCAATACAGGACTTCAAAACAAGATAATAGTAAATCCAAAATGACTGCCATAATATATCTTGTTATCTTCAAAATAGATGCCTATGCCATCAGATGCAACAAGATCAAACAATATAAAACAGAATAAAACCCAACCAAACAAACAATGAGAATGATATAGGATTTCAAAACAAGATAATATGGAATTAACAATGGCCACCACCTTCAGAAGGAGGTCCCCCATATATGCTACATTGCTGATAGTTATCCTCTGAATAGATGATCAGGCTATTGGCTTTAGGCCTGCAAAATCAGTGAAACAATAAACCCCACAAGCATTAATTTGTATTTTACCTCATTAGCTATCATCACAGCCTATGTTTTTCCAGATCAGCTGGTCACTTACAGAGCAAGTGGGGAACATTAGCTCTTCTTAACCCCCTGCCTTTGCACTGGAATGAAAGTTAAACTTGAGCCACTGCCTGAAGATTTTATATATCAGTATGCTGAGGCCAACAGAGCAGGAGATAATTGCCACTGAAAAGATAGTTTGTTATTCACAGTTCCCAAGAGGAAGAGGATATTCCATATCCCACAGGGCATACAAAACACCGCCAAGCTGTTAAATAATAGGAGGAAATGGGATTGAGTTTGAACCAGCATGGAAGAGCCTAATGATTCATTACAAGGCAACTGTAATGATGATGAAGCATTTAGAACAGAGGTGCAGGAATTC
Organism: Dasyprocta punctata; assembly: GCA_004363535.1. Classification (NCBI taxonomy): domain Eukaryota; kingdom Metazoa; phylum Chordata; class Mammalia; order Rodentia; family Dasyproctidae; genus Dasyprocta; species Dasyprocta punctata. The sequence goes on from RJWM01036812.1 coordinate 17,395, forward strand.
AAGCATCTAGCCTGTATGGACACCAGGAATCCTTCCTTCGAACTAATTGATTCTCCTGCAGTTTTAACCATCACTACTGAGGCAAATAATCCACTCACATCACAGAATATCCCAGGACCCCTAACTCAGGCCCAAAATCTTCCTGCAGAGCAGTTTCATCTAGTGGACCAAAATGGGCAGCCTGTTCAATATGAACTTCAGTCACTGGGGGATTCACAAGTGTCAGGAATGGGACAAGTGATTGTACCTCAGGGGCAGCTTGTGGATACAAACAGTCCTTAGGGTACCTCTGAAGACAAATCCAGTGATAGGATTGTATTGGCACTAAGAATAGTTGTTCTGGCAGACAGCACCAGCAGTTACATCCTCCATCTTCATGTTGCCTCACGCTGCCCAGAAAGTCTGTGGCCAGAATGTTTGATGAGACTTTGTTGGTGCCTCTCCAGTCTCTTTCTTCTAACACACCTAAATAGGCCTGCCGTCTTAGGAGTTGTGAGAAA
>RJWM01036813.1:0-17895 GCA_004363535.1 Dasyprocta punctata
CAAGATGAAAAGGCCTGTGCTACTTTTATACTGAGAAGCACACAAGCCAAAGTCTTCACAAATGAAGACTTTGCCCACCTATACTTCCCCTGAACCTGACTCAGTTGGGTGATATTCCGTGGTGCTGTGACAGAATGCAATTTTTCCATGCATTCTTTCTTATGGGGAAGTACAAGGTATAACTTTTATGGCATTCCAGGCCTCACTGCTAAGCAGGTTCATTGATTACCATGGAGTGCTGTTCTTGCTGGGGCTGTTATCAGAGAAACACACAAAGCCTTGCTGGGTATGTCACTCCAATGTTGTACAAAGTTATAAATATGCAGATTGTCTTTGACACTAGGAAACAGTGATTTAATTTGCCCCTCTCAATTCTTTGCATAAGCACCCAAACCCAAGGAACTGCTTAGGTTCCTTTCTCTAGTCTGAACACATCTGGAAGCTGAACAAGTTGAGGAATGTTCCCTGCAGCCCTGGTACAATGGTATATTTCCTAACATCCACATCAATGGGTGAATTGGAAAGCACAAATTATGGTACATCCCTGGCCTCTGTTTTAAATCAGGATCATTCTGAGGTGGATGTACACATCCCCCCTGGAGTTCTTGTTACAGAAAAATGAAATGAGTTGCAGGCTGTTTCTTTTCACCAGGGCTGCAAAGTCTTTTGTTTGCAAAGTTTATTTTCCCCACAAACATTGAGAGAAAAAGGACTGTGCTTCTTTTCTACTGAGAAGCACACTAGCCAAAGTCTTCATGGATGAAGGATTTGCTCACTCAGTCTTCCTATGAACCTGACTCATCTGGTGGACCTTTCATAGTTGGGTGGCACAATACAATTTATCCTCCCATTCATTCTTAAGGGATGTATCAGGCAAATCTCTAACGGCATTCCACATCTCACTTCTAAGCAAGTTCACTGATTCCCATGGGATACTCTTCTCCCTGGGACTATTATCAGAGAAACACACAAAGCCATGCTGGGTTTGTTGTTCCAGTGGGGTACATAGCTATAAATATGCAGATTGCCTTTGACCCTAGGAAACTGAGAGATTCAATATTTGCCTCTCATTTGCTTGCATAAATGACCCAATTGAAGAAGTTGCTTTAGTTAAGTTCTCTAGTCTGAACTTATCTCAAGGCTGACCAAGCTGGGGAATCTTCCCTACAGCCATGCTGTAATGGTATATTGCCTTCCATTCACTCCACTGGGGGGATTGGAAAGCACCAATTTTGGTAGTTCCCTGGCCTGTTTGTAGAGTAGGATCATTCTGAGTTGGAGGAACACATCCACCCTGGTCTTTCTCTTAGAGAAACTCAAAGAGCTGCAGGCAGTTTCTTTTCACCAGGGCTGAAAGCCTTTAATTGGCAAAGTGCATTTTCCCAGGATAAACTGAGAAAAAAAAAGGCCTATGCCTCTTTTATACCAAGAAGCACACAATCCAAAGTCTTCACAGATGAAGGCTTTCCTTCCTTAGACTTCCTCTGAACCTGACACAGCTGGCGGACCTTCTGTGGTATTACAGCACAATGCAATTTATGCATCCATTCATTCTTATGGGAATGTACCAGGCACCACTCTTATGGCATTCCAGTCCTCACTGCTAAGCAGGTTCATTGATTACCATGGGGTAGTGTTCTCCCTAAGGATGTTATTAGAGAAACACACAAAGGCATGCAGGGAGTCTCAATCCAATTGGGTAAACAACTATAAATATGCAGATTGCTTTTGACCACAGGAAACTGACAGATTCAAACTGGGACTCTCATTTTTTTTGCATAAGTACCCCAACCCAAGAATGTGGACAGGCTCTGTTCTCAACTCTGAATTTCTCTCAAGGATGAGCTAGCTAGGGAAGCTTCCCTGCAGCTGAGCTACAATGGCATATCGACATCCATTCACTCCAGTGGTGGAATTGGAAAGCAACAATTATTGTAGGGCCCTGGAATGTGTTTGAAGAGGAGGATCATTTTGAGTTAGATGGACATATCTGCCCTTGCCTTTCTCTCAGGGAAACATATAAGGAGTTGCAGGTAGTTTCATTTCTTCAGGGCTCAAAGCCTCTTAGCCACAAAGTGTGTTTCTCCCCAATTGTGTGTTTCCCTGCTAATAACCCATGAAACACAATGCTTCGATGTCCTGAATGAACTTTCTCTTTAATATCAAGAGTGGAATGTTGTATTAGCTGTGTGTTAGGTTCCCATAAGAATAAAGAGACGGAAAAATATCATTGTGCCATATGACCATGGAAGGCACCCCACCTAAGTCAAGTTCAGGAGGAGTATCATTTAGAAAATCCATCGTATGGGAAATTTTTGCTGAGTGTGATTCTACACAGAACTGAGATGTATGGCTCTCGTTTCTCAGTTTTGGCTGCTAGTTTGCAGTTAGAGTATAGAAGTCTTTTGCAGCACTGGTGAAAAGAAAGGGCCTGCAACTTGATCTGTTTTTCATTATTAAGAACTGCTGTGGAGAATTGGACCTCCACTAACAGAGTGATGCTGTTCTCCAAAGAGAGGCCAGGAACCTACAATACACAGTGATTGACAATGATGCCATATTAGCAAATAGAAGGTGATATACTGTTGTATGACTGCAATAGGGAAGTTTCCCAGCTTTGTTAACTTCTGCATATGTTCAAAACAGAGAGCAGAGACTCTCCATATCATTTGGTTTGTGATCTTCTCCAAGAAACTGAGATCCCTATTTTGTGTCAACCACTTAGCTGTGGCAAAGGCAGTTCACAAATATTCACTTATGAATGTGAATGGAAGAAAATTCACTGCAGCTATCTCTGTGTTTCCCTGATAATAGCCCATGGAGCAGAGTACCTCAATGTCCTAAAGGAACATTGTCTCTGCTTTCAGGCCAGGAATGCAGCATGATTGTTGTATTGGAGTTTCTCCTAAGAAAGAGCAGATGGGTAAATACCATTGTGACATATCACCATGGAATGCAGCCCTGGTAACTCAGGTTGAGGAGAAGTGTAAGTATCCAAATCCACCATTCTTCACTACTTTGAGGTGTATGCTTCTACACAGAACTGAGATGTATTACCCATAGTAGTGAAGAGAAGGCAATATACAATTGTAGTAATGCAACAGGGAATTTTCCCCAGTTTAGCTTTCTTCTGCATACATGAAGAACAGAGAAGAGACTCTAACAGTATCCCTTGGTTTGTGAGATTCTCCAAGTAAGACAGATCCCCTGTTTCTGTCACTCGCTTAGCTATGGCAAAGGCAGTGTGCAGATGTATGCTTATGTACCCTAAGGTAAGAAAAATCCCTGGATCTTATTGTGTATTTCTCTGATAATAGCCCATGGAACACAGTACTTCAAGGTCCTGAATGATGCTTTTCTCTGAACTGTGGCCTGGAATGCTCTATAAGCCATGCATTGGAGTTTGCCATAAGCATAAACAGATGGATAAATACCATTGTGGCCATGTCACCATGGAAGGTTCTCCAGCAAAATGAACTTCAGGAGAGGTCTAAGTGAGGAAATTTAACATTTCTCAACACTTTATGGTGTGAGCTTGGGTGCTTAACAATAGAGGTGTGCATTGCAGCATGAATTATGCCTCAGACTTGTCTATAGGAATGGATGGATGGATTAACTGTGTTATGCCACATCCCTGTGACATTTCCCCCTAGTAGTGGAGGAATGTGAAAGATAACTGTCACACAGCAATGGCAAATATTCCACTTTGCACGCTGTTGAGAACAGACAAGAAAACATAATCACATTTTATGGATTCTCCATTTCTGAGAGAACCTGAAAGACCCACTTAATATCTCTCCATTGCTCAGGGTCATGGGTAGTTGCAGTACAGTGAAACACCCCCACAGAAACACAGACTGGGGAAAGTTATGTGTTTCCCTGATCATAGCCCCGGGGAGAAGAGAAGTTCAATGTCCTGAATGAATGTGCTTAAGAACTGAGGCCTGGATTGCCGCATGAGTTGTGCCTGAGACATGCCTATGGGAATCACTGGATGGATGGAGGTATCTTGTTGTGCCACATCCCTGTGGCATTTCGCCAAACCAAATCCAGCTCAGGCTGACTGTGTGTGGGCAAACTGTTCATTTGGGATGAGTTAGGGGTGTATGTTTCTAGGCATTTAAGGCATACATTACTTATTTTTCGGTATTTGCACCTTAAAGGCACATCACGAGGAAACATATCTGAAGCCCTGGTGTGGTGGAACAGCATGCAACTCCCTTTATCTGGGACTGAGAAAAACTCCAGGGGAGAAGTGCACATTCACAAGGAGAATGGTCTGTTCCACAAACAGAGGCCTGAAGCCTACCATGAGTAGTGTTTGCCCATTCTCTTCTAGGAATTAATGTAAGGGGATATACACTTATAGCACCACCCAGGGAAGCTTCCCCAGCTTATTCAGCTTTGCTGTTCAGCACAGAGAAGCAAACCTGACTGCATTCTTTTGTCTCTCAGTTTCTGAGAGGAACTGAGAGGCATACATTGGATCTCTCAGTTGCTTAGGGTAATAGATAGCTGACATATGGCAAACCAACCCCAACAGAAACACATAGCCTGGCACAACTTATGTGTTTCCATGATCATAGCCCCAGGGAAAAGAGAAGCTCATTGTCCTAAATGAATCTGCTTAAGAATTGAGGCCTGGATTGCAGCATGAGTTGTGCCTGAGTTTTGCCTATGGGAATCAATGGATGCATGGATGAATCGGGTTGTACCACCTCACCGTGGCATTTCCCAAGCCAAATCCAGCTCAGGCTAAATGTCAATGAGCAAACAGTTCATGAGTGGTAAGTTTGTGGTGTGTGTTTCTAAGCATCACTGGCACAGAGGCTTTATATCTAGGTCTTTGTGGATAAAAGGCACATCGCGAGGAAACCTATCTGCAGCCCAGGTGTAGTGGAACAGCCTGCAACTCCCTTTTGCTATGACTTAGAAGAAATGCAGGGGAGAAGTGCATATTCATCAGGAGAATTGTCTGCTTCACAAACAGAGGCCTAAAGAATAACATAAATTGTGCTTCCCAAATCCCTCCATGGAGTGATTGTAGGGGATATACGCATGTAGCACTGCCTAGGGAAGGTTCACCAGCTTTTTCAGCTTTGCTCCCTGCTCATCACAGAAAAGCAAACCTAACCCACTCTTTATTTTCTCCGTTTCTAAGAGAAACTGAGAGGTCCCCTTTGAATCTCTCAGTTGCATAGGGTGATAGGTAGTTACCAGGATTACAGTGAAGTACCACCACAGAACGAAGTAGGTTATGTGTTTCCCTGATCATAGCCCCAGGGAAAAGAGAAACTCAATGTCCTGAATAAATCTGCTTAAAAATTGAGGCCTGGATAGCAACATGAGATTTGCCTATAGGAATGAATGGATGGATGGGTGAATTGTGTTGTTCCACCTCACTGTGGCATTTCCTGAGCCAAGTCAAGCTCAAGCTAAGTGTGTATGAGCAAACTGTTCACTTGGGTTTGAGTTTGGGGTGTGTGCTTCTAGGAATTCCAGCTGCACAGGTCTTATTTCTTGATCTTTGCAATTAAAAAGCTGATTGTGAGGAAACCTTTTGCAACACTGGTGTGGTGGAACAACCTGCAACTCTCTTTGTCTAGGACTGAGAAGAATTCCAGGGAGAAGTGTACATTCACAAGAAGAATGATGTGTTCCACAAACAGAGTCCTATTGCCTACCATAATTGGTGCTTCTCAATTCCTTCCTAGGAATTAATTGAAGGGCGATATACTCTTGTAGCACTCCCCAGGGAATTTTCCCCAGCTTATTCATCTTTGTTCCCAGCTCAGCATGGAGAAGAAAACCTAAATGCACTCTTTGGTTTCTGCATTTCTGAGAGTAATGGAGAGGCAAACTTTGAGTGTGTCAGTTGGTTAGGGTGATAGGTAGTTAGATGGCATATGGTGAAGCAACCCCCACAGAAACACACATCCTGGGGCAGATTATGTGTTTCCCTGATCATAGCCCCAGAGAGAAGAGAAGCTCAATGTCCTGAATGAATCTGCTTAAGAATTGAGGCCTGGATTGCAGCATGAGTTGTGCCTGCGACTTACCTATAGGAATGATAGGATGGATGGATGAATCACACTGTGCCAACTCATGAGCCAAGTACAGCTCAGGCAAAGTCTGACTGAACAAACTGTTCCCTTGTGATGCATTTGGGGTGTGTGCTTCTAGGCATTCTGGGTGTACAGGCTTTATTTCTTGGTCTTTGCATTCAAAGGCTGATTGCAAGGAAACCTCTTTGCAGCCCTGGCACTGTGAAACAGCCTGCAGATCCCTTTGTCTAGGACTGAGAAAATCAAAAGGGAAGAAGTTTACATTCACAAGGAGAACATTCTACTCCACAAACACAGGCCTGAAGCGTACCATACGTGATGCTTCCTCATTCCCTCCTAGGAGTGAATGGAAGGGGCTATATGCTTGTGGCACTGCCCAGGGTAGCTTCCCCAGCTTATTCATCTTTGCTCTCTGGTCAGCATGGAGAAGCAAATCTAACTGCACTGTTTGGTTTCTCTGTTTCTGAGAGAAATAGAGAGGCACACTTTGAATCTCTTGGTTGATTAATGTGATAGAGGCTGGGAGTTTGGCTCAATAGCTTAAGTGCCTGACTGGCAGGTGTGAAGTTGTGAGTTCAATCCCTGGTGCCACACACACAAAAATTTCAGATTAGTGTGATAGGTAGCTAGCTGGCATATGGTGAAGCAACCCCCACAGAAAAACACATCCTGAGGCAGGTGATGTGTTTCCCTGAACATAACCCTGGGGAGAAGAGAAGCTCAATGTTCTGAATGAATCTGCTTAAGAATTGAGGCCTGGATTGCAGCATGAGTTTTGTCTGAGACTTGCTTATAGGAATAAATGGATGGATGAATGAATCACGTTGTGCCACCTGACTGTGGCATTTTCCCAAGCCAAGTCCAGCTCAGGCTAAGTGTGCGTGAGCAAACTATTCACTTGGGATGATTTTGGGGTTTGTGCTTCTAGGCATTCCTGGTGCACAAGCTGCCACGGTCCAGCTGGGTAGGTCCACAGAGTTCCTGAAGGTGGGCTAAGCGTCGGTGCATGGAGAACAGACACACAAACAGCTCAGAGACTGTGTGAATCTGCTTCATTTATTGTTTCTTCTACTACTACTACTATTACTACTACTACTTCTTTGCAAGCTCTAACAGAATATTTTGTACTTTCTTTTTTGGCAAGGGTTGAAAGTTTAAATAAAAAGAATGAGATCAACAGGTGTTTCTATGGTTATGTGGTTTCTATGGTTACATGATTTGTCAGCATAGGCAGAAAGTTTATATTTAAAGACCTTGAGGTGTGTTTTGGCTACTAATAAATGCTCCATTGTGGTAGCCTAGCTAAAAGCTTGCAAAACACAAGACCATATTCAGCCATGATTTAGTCCCCTTATCCTCCTGTGATGTTCTCACAGCTGCAAGGATGTGTTATCTACACTGTCTCTTCTAAAAGACAAAACATAGTAACGTGTTGGCCTCTCTGCATGGAGGTTCCCAGGCAGCCCCAGCCAGCTGGTCATTATTATTATCATTAAAGGCTCCCAAACTTCTGATCTGACCTTGGCTTTGTTGGTACGACTCAGTGTCAGACCATTACACCATTAATTGTAAAAAAGCATTTTATTAATTATCCCTTTGTTCTTAGGGAGTTTCTGTACTTTGTTTACTGATTTTGTGCATGGGAAAGAAAGAAAGAAATTCTCTGAACTGGGTCAGAGCACAAGTTAACACAATAGTTCCCAAGAAGCATTAACCCATTCCCACAAAGCCAATTTTTATGCTGCGGCCTTTTCTTAGAAGATGTCCTCCTTGAAGACCTACCTTCTTCCATGTTTGGATCTTGTCAACAAAACAAGGCTAGAGAAGGATGCAGCATCTCCACCCCCTTTTTTATTTTTTAATTTAAAAGTTTCCAATTGAGTTTGAAGTGCCTTGATTGAAGAAAATGTTATATTGAAGATGACTGGGAAAATAAAAATAATAACCATAATTATGATGGAAACTCCCAAGTGAACAAAAGTTGGCCACCAGGTGGCAGAGTTAAAGACATTTTGAATTGATGAGGATAAGCTCTTGGCTAAAGCATTATCAGCATTTAATTGAGGGGCACAACTGATGTCTCTAATTTTATCTTGCAAAGATTTAATATCTAAAGACATATCAGTATTATTCCATAACCCTTGAAGATGATTTTTTACCTTATACTATGACTCTGAGGAATTGGTATATGGGAGAGGTGTGATGCAAATCCATTTGTATTTTGCATGACATTTGGTTGTTAATTGGGTTTTTGGTTTTGAATTTGATTACCTATATATATAATTGTGTCCCCTAAGGCATTGACTCGAGTTTCTAATTTTTTAACTAATTTTTTTTGTATAGTTAAGGCTACTGTTACATTATGAGACAAGTCATTAGCATGATTAGCAGTGTGGATTTCCTGTACTAAAGCAGTGGTAGAACCAGCGAGAGAAGCACGTATACTTATTAGAGCAGCAATTCCTAAAATAAGAGCTGAAACAAAGCATTTAGGGTGCATAAGTTGATTGAGTTTCTGAATTACATAGTATCCTGAATCATCATACCATTCTTCTTCCAACTTAACTGGGATCAGAACATGTGATGGCTGATGTACCATAAGTAAAGTATTGTAACTTTTAGGTAATCCTGAATTTATATGATTAGTAAACAAGCAAGCTGAACATGTAACATGGTAAACAGAATTAGCAAGTGTAATGTTCAGAATTTTATCATTTCCTACAAGAATAGCATGTGGGGTATTTACACAAGCTGTTATTGTTAAATAATCAGGTTTGTTACTAGTTGGTCTATATAGTAACACCATATTGGTGGCAGCTAACAATCTAAACAATTCTCGATATGAGTTTGTTTTGTTATCTTTAGGAGAGAAACTTTGATAGATAGGTGTCACCCATCCTGGGGAGAACCACCTATGAATAGGTTCTCCATATGCAGTCAAACTATTATTAACCACAAATTTATTAGTTTCTCTTGTGAAATACTTTGTGTAATTAAAATTTGGAGATGAAACTGAGAAATCCATAATGGTGATATTGGTACCCATTGGCTTAAAAGTAGTAACAGCGTGTTCAAATCCACAGTCAAGCCATCGGGGAAAACCAGTTTTCTTATTGATTGTCTTCCAGTACAAATTCTTATCTGGATATTTAGTAATGCAAGGTTCCAAGAGTAGGATGGAATCTGATTTTGTAATATTTATATAAGTTTCATTATAAGTATGATATCCCATTGTTACTAGACTCAATATCCACACATACCTGAGGTTGTCTTTTCCTGGGGAATCAGTAACAAATGTTCTGTAATTAATAGGAAGGCATCCTGGTAGGGGGTGCCCTGTGGTAACAAAACATAGAGGGATACCATCTGAAAATCCTTCAAAGGTTAAGTTATAAGTAGTCTTATGTGGAATGAGGGAATTGGGAATCCCTCCCATTAGATCTGTATTATTAGTAAATACTTCTAAGTTTTTCTCTCCCCATGCAGTAAGATGAAAGAGAGGAGGATCAGGAATATAGTCCCAATAAGAATTGTGAACTGAAACATGAGATACCTGACAGGCAAGCAATGTTAACATTGCCAGGAACAAAGTAACTGGAGTCTTAGGTCCTCAACTCAGGGAAACCACTGTTTCAGCATCTGAAGTGAGGCACATTAATTGCCCCCACATGGGTATACTGGCTGAACGACTGGATTTTGCCTGCACAGAGGAGGAAGGATCAAGTTTAAGCCTGACCATTTTTACACCAAGTTGAGTGGTTTCTTCTGTTTTTTTTTTTTGTTTTTTGTTTTTTGTTTTTTTTTTATCTGGGGTCAATCTAGATGGAGTCTCCTTTGATGGCTACTGTGGCATCATCTTTCTTTTCCTGGTAGGGATGGATGAGCCAGTCAGGGATCCAAATTGGTAATTCTGCATCCTGTGGAAACACACAAGCATATCCTCATCTGGAAGTTAGTATAATGCTTGGTCCAAATCTTTGATATGGCCTTTGTAAATTAGATGAAGGTAAACTAAAGGCAAACCTTTTACAATCTTTAGGATCCAAAGGTATGGAAAAGAAGCAGTCCTATAAGTCTATTACACATATAAAGGTGTCTTTTGGAATTGCCACAGGTGAGGGCAATCCTGGTTGAAGAGCCCTCATGGCAATCATAGTTTTATTAATAGCTCTTAGATCCTGTAATAGTCTCCATTTTCCTGATTTCTTTTTTATAACAAAATAGGTGTATTCCATGGACTATTTGAAGGCTCTATATGTCCTAATTGTAACTGTTCATTTATTAATTGAGTGGCTGCTTGTAATTTTTCCTGATTAAGAGGCCACTGCCCCACCCACAATGGTTCATCTGAATACCATTGGATTAAATCAGCATAGTAGGGAGCAGTGGCCCTAGTCATAAAAAAGAAGCTGGTTCATCAACTTCAGAAATTTCCAATGTCCTATTGACCTGAGAGAGCAAATCTCTCCCCCACAAAGTGAATGGTAAAGATGAAATGACATAAGGCTGAAATGTCCCATTTAATTTCCCCAACTTCCAATGAAGTATACTTGAGCTATGAGCAATGTTTGTAGCCACCCCTAACCCAATAAGGGATGAATTACTGTGAGTAGTAGGCCAAGCAGAAGGCCAGTCTTTCCCAGCTGTACAGAAGACATCAGCTCCTGTATCTATGAGCCCCTTAATTGTTTTTCCCTCTATTATAATTTCTTTCATAGGTCTTTGATGTTATATTTTTTGTACCCAAGCTATGATATTGGAAGATCCAAATCCTTGACCATTTCTTTGAGTCATAAAAACGTTATTATTGTTTGTAATCATGAGCAGAAGGATCAGTTGTGTAATTCTCTGTCCCAGAAAAAGTTGAGTTTTTTTGTAGGATTGACCATTACTTTTATTTCTCCTTGATAGTCTGAATCTACTATTTCAGGAAGCACACTTAATCCTGCTTTAGAACTGGAGCTTCTTCCTATTATTAAATCTAAAGTTCCAGAAGGCAATGGCCCAAAAGTCCCTGTATTCCACAATTGCAACCCTGTGTAGTCCATTAATCCATAACTGTAGTCAGCTACCAGTGTAGCTGGCAATTGTCAGAAGATGTTAGTGATTTGAGTTTCTTTTATAATATATTCCTTTAGCACTGTTTATGTACCTCTAGATGTTGTAAGTTTTCTCTGGGATATTCAAGACCAAGTTAAGGTGAGACCTGTTTTAAAAACAATCAATTTTTATTATCTATCAAGGTCAGTTAAATCTCCTCAAGAAATGTCTTGGACCCCTACATAACACCTCTTAGTTCTTGTCAGTGTCAGCTATTTGTTTGAGTCATGGCCATTGCTTGACCAAGTTGCTTTCTGTGAAAGCCTGGGAGATTTTTTTTTTCCTAGTGACTCTCTTTAGGCACACCACACACCGATATCACTTTTCTCTGTGGTCTCATAGTCTCCTTGATCAGAAGACCAGGGACTCACTGAGTATTGGGTGTCACAGCAGAGGTTCTCTAATGTCCTGTGTCCTCATTGACCTTGGTAGGGCTAGGGCCAAAATATTGGTTATCTTCTTAGCCCATCTGTCTCTCCAATTGTCGGTCTCTAAACCTCAGTAGCTGAACATCCAGAAAAAAAGATTGTTAACAGTACAATGTAGTAGAGGCAGAAAGCATAACATTATTGGGGACCTGGCCTAGATCCCCAATCTTCTGAATGAGTGTATGGTGAGGGCTTAAATAAATGAGACAAGTTGTATGATTTTAGGGCTCCAGGAAAATCAAAGCCCCTGCAGAGTTCTTGACTCTGCAGCTATCATGAGGGCTAAGACCAAGAGTTTTTCTGGATCACCCATATATATTTTCAAATAGACAAAGAGAGGGAATACTGAGGGAGGTGCTGAGGGTGGTGCCGAAACTGAGCAGAACTTGGGAGTCACTGCAAGGACATCTCCAAGTAGGAAGGAATGCCAGAAATGGAGAACTATTTTATCTCCAAGATGGCCTTTATGATGGGACTGTGATGCCCTGCAGAGTAAGATGCCTGCAGGGCAGTCTCTATTAACATAATTAATTATGGAGCCAAATGTCCTCAGCTGCAACCTTCTTTACCTTGCCTTTTGAGGTATCCCTGACCTCATTGGCCACTACAGGCCTTGGTCAGGACCAGTGATTCATAGAATTTCCTTACTGTGAATCAGCTCTCATCTCCAGGCAAGGGGCCTAGGCCTAGGACAGGCTCACAGATAAATAAAATGCCAATTAGTAAATTTTAAATCCTGCTCAGAACTGCTTCATAGCGGTCTCCAACATAACATTATCATCTTATCTAAATATCAAACATTTTAGAACATAAAATACAATGATTATTTTTTAAAACAACCATGGATGTTCTAACATTTGAATACCTGTAGAATGTTAACAGACTGTTACATATTTTACATAGAAAATAGAAATTAAAACCATACCTAATGTTGTAACATGACAATTATGATGACACTTTTTAAACACAATTGAATTTGTAATTTTTTTAAACATAAGATATCCCCTTTTTGATCAGTCTCCCTATCTAATACATAAAAGCTTTTACCTAACTTGTTTGCCTTTAGAATGAAGCACATCTCTTAAGTTTTGTTACAGGCTGAGGTCTGAATCTGAAGCAAAATATTGTCACCATAAATAATCCCTGTTTTACATTTTGGAAAAGCTGTACATCTGGAAGCCTGAATACATAAACATACCATGGGGTTAATAACAATCTATCATAACTGTATGAAAACCTTTGTATGGTCATTTTTAAATCAAAAACCTTATTGTATTGTTTCTTTTGATGATGACCAATGTGAACATATTACAATAATATTTTATATAACTTTAGTTGGGAACGTCTCCCTTGTGGCTATGGACATCACTGGAGCCTCCAATCAATGAACAAGAGAAGGTTAAAAAATGTAACCAGGTGGCCACTTTCTTATTCATCAAAGTCCTGTCCAGAAATCCCCCCTCACCCAAGGGATTTTGTTTAATAATCATCTTAATAATATATATATATATATATACATATATATATATATATATGACAACTCCAATTTTAACATTCAACATAATATTTTTGAACAATGAGAGACTCTCAAGTTATGATGAACAATATACATTACTTTTACACAACCAATCTTAGCAACATTTGGACTAACTGGGAACTCAGGTGGAAGCATGCTTTTTAAGTCTATTACCCAAATTAAACTTTGGTTAAATGATCCAAGAATGTAAAAAAAAAGCAAAATTATTGAGCTCAAACTAAAAAGGAACAGCTGTTTACAAAATGGACAAATGGACAAACATGGACAGACAATCTGTACAGATTTAAACAGACATGGAAACAAACACAGAGTTGTTGGTGTCCACAAGAACTCTCTAAGATCCTGGGGGCTATTTATACATTTGTATCATACCCCTTTGCAGACCTAGCTAGCTTCTTATGCCCCATGCCCTCAGGGCATTTCTTAGGTACTCCATGCCCTTGGACAATCCTGTATGGGCACTTGAATTTTTGGCTCCACAGATGTGAACAATCACTACCTCAGTTGACTACCAACAACATCTTAACGACTGGACAAACAGACTGATACACAGGCAGACCGGCAAACATCTTACACAATCAGAGTGCACTCAAATATATTTTAGCCAAATTGAATTGTGCTAATTTTTACAATCATAGAATTTATAATTATAAATAGACTAGTCAGATTTTTTTTGAGAAAAAGAGAATTTGTTTTTATTTTTCTATTTAAGAGAAAAAAGACATATAACAAAGACAAAAAGCAAAACAGACAAATGACTAGAGTAAATGCACAACAGTAACATTACAGGTTTACAAAACAGGATGATAGAAACTTGACAATGGTTGCAATATTGTGTATTGTTATCTTTAAAATGGTCATTTACATTAACAGATACAGACATGTAAAATTGATCTAATCATATCAGAATGTATTCTCAATAACGAATACATTCAGCAGTGTGTTCGTTTTAGTTATCTTACATATACATATATACAGATTTATATCTTTTCCTTTTCCCTTCCCTCTTTCCACCTTTTCCCTTCCCGGTTACTTTTGCTCTTCGAGCTGTTTTTTACCCTTCCATAGTATTTATTATAGATTTTGGATCATATATAGTTTTTCCATTTCTTACACTAGGGAGACAATACTGTATTTACATATGTGGGTTTGATTTATTTCACTTATGAGTACGGTCTCAAGTCGTGATCATTTACTTATAAAAGTCTCAATGCAATCTTTCTTAATAGCTGAGTAGTACTCCGTTGTATAAGAATACCACATCGTTTTTATCCGTTCTTTGATTGATGGGCACTTGGGTTGTTTCCAAGATCTGGCTATTACAAATTGGGTTGCTATAAACATGGGTACACAGATATCACTGTGGTATGATGTTTTCAATTCTTCTGGGAAAATGCCCAGAAGTGGGATAGCTGTGTTGAATGGGTCTCTAATCCTAGCTTCTTGAGAAACTCCATACTGACTTCCACCGTGGTTGCACCAGTCTACACTCCCACCAACAGTGGAGAAGAGTTCCTTTTTCCCCACAGCCGCTCCAGCATTTGTTGTTGGTTGATTTTTTAATCTTGGCCATTCTTTCTGGAATGAGATGGAATCTCAGTGTTGTTTTCATTTGCATTTCCCGAATGATCATTGATGTTGAACATTTTTTCATATATTTATTTGCCATCTGAGAAGTGTGTATTCATCTCAGATGCCCATTTTTGGATTGGGTCCTCGAATTTTAGGGGCCTGATTTCTTTTAATTCTTTATACATTTTAGATAGAAGTCCTTTGTCTGATGGACAATTGGCTAAGAGATTTTCCCAATTCGTGGGTTTTCTTTTCACTCTATTGGATATTTCCTTTGACATGCAAAAACTTTTTAGTAAGATGAGATCCCAGTTGTTGATTCTGGAATGTGTTTCCTGTGAAGTTTGATTTTTGTTCATGAACTCTCTGCCTACTCCTATGTCATCAAGATTTTTACCTACTCTGTCTTCTAGTAAGTTTAGTGTCTCTGTTTTTATATTCAGATCTTTGATCCATTTTGACTTTATTTTAGTGCATGGTGATAGGCATGGATCTAGTTTTAGTTTACAGCATACAGAAAGCCAGTTTTTCCAGAGCCATTTGTTAAAGAGGTTATCTTTCTTCCAATGTACATGTTTGGCCCCTTTGTCAAAGATGAGGTGGCTAAGTGTGTTTGTAGTTGTGACTGTATCTTCTAATCTATTCCATTGATCCTCGGGTCTGTTTTGATTCCAGTACCATGCTGATTTTATCACAGTAGCTTTGTAGTATAGTTTCAAGTTGGGGATTGTGATGCCTCCTGCCTTCCCTTTGTTGCCCAGAATTGCCTTTGCTATTCTAGGTCTTTTCTGGTTCCAGGTGAATTTCAGGAATGCTTTCTCTAGCTCTATGAGGTAGGCAAGTGGTATTTTGATTGGGATTGCATTAAATCTGTATAATAATTTTGGGAGAATGGCCATTTTCACAATGTTTGTTCTTCCTATCCATGAACAGGGAATATCTTTCCATTTTCTGAGATCTTCGATTTCCTTCTTTACAGTAATGTAATTTTCACTGCATAGATCTTTTACTTCCTTTGTTAGATTAATTCCTAAGTATTTCATTTTTTTGGATGCTATAGTGAGGGATGTGGTTTCCCTTATTTCTCTCTCAGTAACTTTGTTGTTTGTGTACAGGAATGCTATTGATTTTGGAGTGTTCACCTTGTATCCAGCTACATTACTGAATTTGGTTGTTACTTCTAGAAGTCTTCTAATGGATCTTTGTGGGTCTTCTATGTAGAGTATCATATCATCTGAAAATAATGATAATGTCACTTCTTGCTTTCCTATCCTTATTCCCTTTATTTCTTTCTCTTGTCTAATTGCTCTGGCTAATACTTCCAGAAGTATATTGAATAGGAGTGGTGATAATGGACATCCTTGTCTTGTTCCTGATTTTAGGTTGAAAGTTTTCTGTTTTTCTCCATTCAGTAAGATGTTGGCTGTTGGTTTATGATATATGGCCTTTATCAGGTTGAGGTAGAGACAATCTATTCCAATTTTCTGTAGGATTTCTATCATGAATGGGTGTTGGATTTTGTTGAAAGCTTTTTCTGCATCTATTGAGATGATCATGTGGTTCTTGTCCTTGGTCCTGTTGATATGGTGTGTTAGTTACGTTTATTGATTTGCGTATGTTGAACCATCCCTGCATTCCTGGGATGAATCCCACTTGATCATGGTGTATAATTTTTCTGATAACTTGCTGTATTCTATTTGCCAGAATTTTATTGAGTATTTTTACATCTATGTTCATGAGGGAGATTGGCCTGTAATTTTCTTTTTTCTCTGGTTTTGGTATTAGGGTAATACTTGTTTCCAGGAATGAGTTAGGGAGGCTTGCTTCCCTTTCAATTTCATTGAAGAGTTTGAGGAGTGTTGGCATTATGTCTTCCCTAAATTTCTTGTAAAATTCAGCAGTGAATCCATCAGGGCCTGGGTCTTTCTTTGTTGGTAGGGTCCTAATTACATTTTCAATTTCATTAGCTGAATTTCAACAGCTTTACATCTTCTTAATTCAGCTTTGGTTTCTAGGAATCTGTCCATTTCTTCTGTGTTATCAAATCTATGTGAGTAAAGGTTTTCGAAGTAGGTGTTGATGATCTTCTGTATTTCCAACGGGTCTGTAGTGATTTTACCGTTTTCATTTCTTATTGCATGATTCTGAGTTTTTTCTTTCCTCTTTTTGATAAGGTTGGCTAGGGGTTTATCAGTTTTATTTACTCTTTCAAGGAACCAACTCTTCGATTCATTAATTCTTTGTATTGTTTTCTTAGTTTCAATTGCATTAATTTCTGCTCTAATCTTAATAATTTCCTCCCTTCTTTGGGCTTTGGACTTGACTTGCTCTTCTTTTTCTAGAAGTTTGAGGTGCCGCATTAGGTTTTTTATGTGTGTTCTTTCCATTTTTCTGATGTGAGAGTTTAGTGCTATAACTTTCCCTCTGAGGACTGCCTTCATTGTGTCTCACAGGTTCTGGTAATTTGTATTTGCATTTTCATTCAATTGTAGATATTGTTTAATTTCTTCTTTAACTTCTTCTGTGACCCATTGGTTATTTAGGAGAGTATTATTTAATTTCCATGTGTTTATGCAGTTATTGTAGGTTTTTTTGTCATTCATTTCCAATTTTACCACGCTATGGTCAGGTAATATGCATGGAATTATTTCAGTTCCTTTGCATTTACTTAAGCATGTCTTGTGGACCAGCATATGATCTGTTTTAGGCTTGTGCAGCTGAGAAGAATATGTATTCTGATGTTGATGGGTGGAATACTCAGTACACATCTACTACGTCTGTTTGTTCACAAGTTTGATTCAGTTCTTTCTTTGCTGATTTTTTGTTTGGTTGATCTGTCTCTCTGTGACAGTGGGGTGTTAAGGTCCCGTATTTTGACTGTATTATTATTTATTTTATTTTTCATGTCTGTTAGGAATTGTCTTACATAGTTGGGTGCTCCCATTTTTGGTGCATTTATAATTATGATTGTAATCTCTTTCTCTTGAAGTTCTCCCCTAACAAGTATGTAGTGACCTTCTTTACCTCTTTTGATCATTTTCGGTTTGAAGTTCGTATTGTCTACAAACATAATAGCTACCCCTGCTTTTTTCTGGGTTTCTGTTGCATGGAGTATTGTTTTCCAGCCTTTGATTTTTAGTCTGTGAATTTCCTTTTGAGTGAAATGTGTTTCTTGTACACAGCATATTGTTGG
>RJWM01036814.1:0-12515 GCA_004363535.1 Dasyprocta punctata
GTGCAGGGGCAGGGCTCAGCCTGAGCAACCTCCATGGGTCTGTGGCCAGCTAGAAGTCCCCAGCCCAACTCCAAGATGTCTCCCAGCTAATCTCCCCCCTCACACAGGAGGGTGAAGACCTCCGCACTCACAGTTCTCCAGGTCTGCTTCCCCTGTCCACTGTCACTCTCCTCCAATGCAGCCTCTTGGCAGAGGCCTCCAGGGTCTCCGCCACCCCTGCAGCACCTTGATCGTGCGTCCCCAGTTTCCGGCAGATCCTCTCATACAGTGGGTCCAGCTCCAGGCAGAGGCACCACCAGCTACTGCCTTCTTTGTTTAAGTGTTTCTTTTAACTCTTTCTGTGGGCTTCAATTCTCACTTTAGATTCTTCCTGAGTCCAAAGGACCCACTTCCTTCCTTCCTTGTCTTCCCCATGTCACTATATTCTGGCATCTGGATGGTATCTCTCAGGGAGGCTGTTTACTCTGTTGCTTACTGTTCCGCCAACTTGTTCTTCTCCTGAACTGCCTTTTAAAACTGTTGCCAGTTTTTTTTTTTTCCACATATGACATCAATTTATAGAAGTTTATTTTACTTACAGATAATAACTTTGCATTGAGCTGTATCTCTAGTAGTTCTTTTTTCTTTGAACTGGTACCCCATTAAGTCACTAAGTACCTGCAGGGCTAGAACTTGTTACCCTCCTGCCTCAGCCTTTCAGAGTGCTGGGATTAAGGGAGAGTACTGCAGCCAATAATAATCTTTACTACCTGATACATGCATTTGAAAAATGATTATTTATCCCAATCTGCTATTTTTTTCTAACATTACTTGTGATACAGCTTCTAGGTATCCTACCATGTAAAACATTCTCCTTAGTCCACAGTTTACAAACACTCCTAAATTTTCTTATAAAATTTTTAATTTTCATTTAAGTGTAACTTATTTCTAGGGTGTAAGGAGCCAACATTATTTTCTTCCAGAAAGATATGATTGCAACCATTATTAAATAAACCACAATTTTATCAGTGAAATAAATTCTTTTCTTTCACATATCAAAATCTTACACACAGCAGGATTTCCTTCAATGCATTCTATTCTGTCCCACAGATTTGTCTATTACCATCCCAATGTTATACTCTTTACCAAAGCAGGTTTGTAACAGTAAAGTGGCCCACCTCTCACTATACTCTGAATTGTTTTGGATAATCTTAAATATTTATCCTTATAAACTTTAAGACTATTTTACTATATATATTAAAAACTACAAATAATTTCAAGTGGAATTAATGTGCATATGAAAATTGAGAAAATTTTACATTTTAAGTCTTCTATACAATATCTTGGTGTTTTTGCATTTCCCAGAAATTCAGTCATCAGTTACTCACTTAGCCTCAACTCTCACATTTAATTTATCTGCAAATTGTACTTCCAAAACTCTATCCCCATCTTTGCTTCATATCCACTCTAATCTAGCATAAATCATTATCACTTCTAGTTAATGTAAGAAAACATACTCTTCACTGGATTCCATTTCTATTCTTTACCCTAGAGCAATCTTTAAAAATGTAAGTCACATTAAATTATATATTGTTTTAAACCCTTGTATTTTCTTCTTGCCATTAAGTACATCCAGACTTTTCACTACAGATATTATCTGTCTGACCTCATCTCCAACTTTCACCTCATGCACTTCATTCCAGTCATATTTGCCTTTCTTTTTGCTCCTTGTAACCATTCATTTTTAGAGTTGTGTTAGCTAACCCTTATTATTCCATCAGATTTCCATGTGGTTTGTGCTTTTCCAATGCTTTAAAGAAACTTTTCTGTACCGTTCAATTTAATATCACTCTACTATTCATGTTCTCATATCCTCTCTCCTAACCCCATCAATTCTGGTGGCCCTGGAAACTGAGCCCAGGGCCTTCATACTGAGCTACATCTCCAGACCCTTTTTAAATTTTGAGACATGGTCTCACTAAGTTTTTTATTATGACTTTCTAATGATATGATATACAATCATACGAATCAAGATGATTTTTTAAAAAAGGTATCATTCTTCCAATATTTACATTATTTCATCTCCTTAATGCATTACCTAAAATATCCAAAACAATATAAGACATCAACAGTGAACATCTCTATAAGCAATTCCCTGTTTAGAATGATGCTTGCTAATTTTTTTTAAACAGTATTTATTGTAAACTCATTTCTAGTTAATACAAAAACTGAGGTTTGTCTGTCTGTCAAGAGCATGCCATGTCAGTATCTACAATGCTTTTGTGCTGCATTCATTAATATACCAAATTAGATAAACAGACACCTGATAGTAAACCATTGTAAAATTTCTGAAATAAACTATTCTAAAATTTTTGAAATAAATAACGTCCATTATCATGGCACATTAATCTCTCATAAACTGACGTAATCTTTCAGTTTCTATTTAGGTTTCTACATCTACATAAGATTGGTCCTAGTTGGGTTGATATTTTAAGTTATTATTTTCTTCTTTAGGTAATAAAGATTTAGCACAATAGCTATAGTATATAGTAATGACTTGGTACAGTTAAGATTACAACTCAGGAAAAAAAAAAGAAGGTTAAAAAAAAACTTGTCAAAAAGAAACTGAAAGACTACACGTTAATAAATTCTCATTTATCCAAAATATTAGAACAAGTAAATTGTCTAATGATTAAGTGAACCAAAAACTCCTTTATAACTATAAAAAACTGTCAGTGTATTCTGTTAAGTCATCAGACATCTCACAGAGGCACAGGATCAGGGTAGTTTATGAAAAAGCTCTTAAAACCCAAGGAACTCTTTTAGATTTCAGATATTTCTAAAAACACACTTTTTTTTATCCTTTTCCTTTTTTTTGGTACCGGGGATGAAACTCACAACTTTGCGCTTGCCAGACAGGCAACTTATGTCACTGAGCTAAATCCCCTGCCCTATTTTTTGAGACAGGGTCTCACTTTGTAGCCCAGGCTGGTCTCAACTCACAATGATCCTCCTGCCTCAGCCTCCCAAGTACTGGGATTAAAGGCATGCACCACCACATCCGGCTCAAAACACACTCTTATAGCCAGGTGCAGTGGCACATGCCTGTAATCCCAGCACTTGGGAGACTGAGCCAGGAGGATCACCATGACTTCAAGGCCAACCTGGGCTACACAGTGAGTTCAAGGTCAGCCTGAACTAGGTACCTTGTCAAATAAATAAATAAATAAATAAATATTTTTCTGAGGCCCAAATGATAGAAATCTGTGCTTCACTACTTAATGCATAATATAACTTAAAAAAAATCCAAAGATATTCTCTAAAAAAAATCTCAGCCAGATGCTTTGGCACACCCCTATAATCCCAGCTACTCAGAAGGCTGAGGCAATTCCATGTTAGTCTGGACGACACTGCCAAAACCTGTTTCAAAATAAAATAAAAAAAGGTGGGGCTAAACTCAGAGTGCGGGCATAGCATACAGGAGCCCCTGGGT
Source organism: Dasyprocta punctata (assembly GCA_004363535.1). Taxonomy (NCBI): domain Eukaryota; kingdom Metazoa; phylum Chordata; class Mammalia; order Rodentia; family Dasyproctidae; genus Dasyprocta; species Dasyprocta punctata. The sequence continues at coordinate 3,473 of RJWM01036814.1, forward strand.
TCAATCTCTAGTATACCACTCAAAACAAACAAAACACAGCATTCTTTGAGTAGAAAAATACACCCGGAATTATTTCTAAGTTTCTTACAATAAACAGAGAAAACGTAATCCATGAAAACAAACAGCCCTTTCCAACTAACAGAGCTGCTGAAAATGAGGCACAATATCATATCGGAAACAGGAAGAAACCACTTTGCAGTCAGCTTTGTAATAGATGCTTTTAGTGTCCCACAACGACTGGCGTGTGTAGACTCAGTATGTAGTAATTGTCAATACAATATGAAGCAACCTTTCCTTCCTAAAAGACACAGTAGAAAACAAAGTCTATAAAGCTTACCTTCCTTAAAAATTAAAAATATCTTATCTGCTGGCCTGAGCTACATAGTGCGACCCTTCCTCAAAAAACTAGGGCTGGGAGTTTGGCTCAGCAGCTGTCTGGCAGGTGGAAGGCTGTGAGTTCGAGCCCCAGTGCCACCAAAAAAAAAAAAAAAAAAAAAACTTATCTGAATACCATTGTCTTCTAACACTTCTTACTTATTTTACTGAATTAAAAAAATGCCTGTGAGAAAACTGACAGAATTTCATGAGAAGAAAGTAGGGCACAATTAAGAAGTAATAACACAGAGAAAGCTATGTACTATTTCATCTTTTGTATGTGCAAATACCGTAAAGCCTAAAGTATATTCTCATGAATTATCTTCAGTTTTAGGAGGTTCTTCGGGGGGGGGGGGTTAATCCAGGCTGTTACATTGAGCTGAATCACCAACCCTTTTTTATTACTGCTGTTCTTTTGAGAGTCTTGCTAAGTGGCTAAACTGTCCAGGTTGGGCTTAAATTTGGAATCCTTCTGCCCCAGCCTCCCACAGTGCTGGGCTTATAAGCATGTATCACCATGCCTCACTTGCCAAAACATTTTCAAAATAATCTCCCCAGGTGGAAAAATTGAAGCACAAACACATGACAGTTGTTCAAAATCACATAAAGATTTAGCAACTCTCCTTACTCCAGAAGAAGGAAAAAAAAAAAAAAAAAAAAAACCCAAGCTGAAATTTTTAAATGGCTTATTGCATTTATTTGTTTACTTATTTGGTTTATTACATTTTCATAGTATTGAATTCCTACAGTATGCTAGTCACTGTGGTAGGTTTAGAGCATGAGAGAGTAAATAAGGATTATTGTCCCACAGTCTGGTTTACTGACCCCACTTACAAAGGTTAACGGTCTCCCCTTTGAAGAAACTGGATTGAGTATTCAACAAATATTTGTTGGGTACTTATTATGTGCTGACAAAGCAAAATAAGAGGCACTGGGGACCAGCAGTGAATAAATACCATGCTAAATCTCGGCCTTTCAAGAGTACACAATTTTATGGAAGAAAACAGACTGCAAACAAATATATGAATGCAAGTAGTAGTAAGTGCTATAAAAAAAATAAAGCTAAGTAAAGGCAAGAAAAACAGGATGAAGGAAATCCTGGAAAGGTACAATGTGAGTGAAGATGTGGGAAACAAAAGTAAAAATAATAATCCCACTCTGCATGCCTGGAATAAGAGCACTCTAGACAAAAGGATCAACAAAAACAAACCCCTGAATGTAAGGATGCCCCAAGGTGAAGCTTTCTTACTGCTCCTTTAGCCAATTGTTGCAGTCCCAAGATGGGGCAATCCTGTAATCAATCTAGATGAAAAATTCCAAAAGCTTTGGCAGCTTTTGTTCAGAGATTATCACTCTACCTGTAATCTCTAAAATAGATTAAGATAATCAGTCATCTTTGTGTAAAACTGCAAATTTACTCATGAAGAGTCTAACAAGTGACCATAAATCTTTGTGGTCATTGGGACATATTGGCAATTACCACTACTTCTCCTTAACCCCAAACCCAAGAAATAAACACAAGGATCTAGAATACTTCAGTAATACAAATTTTGGGGAACTCATAAACTAATCCTCAACTGTTGCTCAAACAAAATTGCTTTAGGTATCCATGACATACAGAAAAGAGAGTAATACTCAAATATCAAAAAAAATGAGAACAAAAGAACCTTAATTTACATATCATTTTACAACCTTGTAACTTTAATGTAAAATGAGACTGATAATTGGAGCCTCATTATTAAAACAAAACAGAACATTTCCATAGTAAAAAGTAAAGTATAACAACAATTATAAAACAGATCAATAGGTCTATATAGTAGTCCTCCTTATCTACAACTTAGTTTCACTTTCCACAGTTTCAACTACCCACAGACAACATTGAGCCAAAAGGTTTGGGGGTGGGGGAGACCGGGTCTTGCCACACAGCCCAGTATAGCCTCAATCTTGTGATCCTCCTGCCTCAGCTTCCTGAGTTAGGATCAAAGGCATGTGTCACCATGCCAGGCTTAGCAGTACAAAAATATTATATAGTAAATTTCATAAGTAAACAATTTGTAAAGTTTGAATAACTTTCATTAAATTATATTTTCTAATTGTTCTATCTTACTATTGTTGCTGTTAGTCTTAGTGTTTCTAATTTATATTCAACTTTATACAGATAAGTACAGAGAGGAAAAAACATAATACATACTCAACACTTCCTACTGTTTCAGGCACTCTCTGGGGGGCCTGGAACATAGCCCCTCATTGAGAAGGAAAAAAAATTTTTTTTATGAAACTTTATTTCATGACCATAAAGCAGAAATCATACCATTTTCTTTGTGGTGAACATAACTTTTTTGCCCAACATGTTACAATTCATGTTACATGGTCAGTACAAGAAAAAGCTCAACTTAGATTGATAATTAGGTACTTTTTCTTTTGTTCCACTTACCTTAGCCCAGTAACGAAAGGCTAAAACCAAGGGAGTAAAGACAGGTTCCATTCTACCAAGAGCAGCAAGTAAATCAGTAGTGAGACATGCTGTATCATTTCCCGCACTCACTCGACAAAGTAAACCACTGTGAATGAGAAAGAAACCAATTATACTGTAATAACACACTAAAAAAACCAAAATACTTCAAATCCTGTGGCAATCCTTTCTAGTCGCTATCCTTTCTAGTCACCATAGTTTAAGACCCAAAAAATCATAGTAAAGTCTAATATTTTAATAATTAGAGCAAACTGAAAACTATGTATTACAGTTCTATACAAATTAAAGATGGTTTTACACTTATTTCATAAATATATTTCAACCAGACTTAGTATTTAAGATCACAAGAAATAAATTTCAAAAACAGCACTAAAAATTATGATTTTTTTTTTTTTTTTTTTTTTTGAGGCAGAGTCTCACTATGTAGTGCAAGCTGGCCTTGAACTCATAGTGATCTTCCTGTCTCCAACTCTCGATTGCTGGTATTACTGGTGTGCACCACCAAACCTGGCTAAAATTTGATTTTTGAGAGAGAGCCCATCAATCTCTTCAATGTCAGCACAATATACCTTCCGCTTCATTGTTTTTGCTCTGCAAATGAAAAAAAAAAAAAAAACAGAAATGCTGAACCCACTACCTATAGCTCTTGACTCTAATTTCTCCTCTCCAAACTCTATATGTTATTTTCAGATTAAAAATTAGAAAAGATTTACACATTAATCCACAAATCATGTTGATACGTAAGTGTACATAGGAGCTACCTTAAATGAAATGACAAAAGTGTAATGGAGGTATTCTGGAGGCAGAGGAAGAATGAATCTAGGTTGTCACACAGAAGTAACCAGATATAATATGATGAAAAACAAAAATAATTAAAAGTCAGATTGCCTCCACTCCAACTCTGATTTTCCCCTAAATGTAAGTTTGAACAAATGCTTAAACTCTTACAGTCTTAATTTTCTAATTTAGAAAATAAGAAAGTTAAACTAAATCTCCATAGACTCTTCTACCTTTGAATAAAAACACAATAATCTTAAAATGTAGGAAAAACAATAGGCTAATAACCAAATAAAAGAACATGTTACCACTACTGTATTCTTTCCATATTTTCTGCATTCAACTCGAATAGCTCTATTTTGGTTTCTTTTTTAAATATACTTTGCCCTTTTAGTTCTATAGACATCTGAGTAGAAAATTAAAATTAATCTTCAATGCCTCATTCAATTTCAGTAAACCAAAAACTAGATTCTAAACACCATGAGATCCTTAATAAAAGAGATGTTTCATATTTATGTTTCTATCCCTAGAACAATGTAAACCTACATATAAATATTCAATACTTTTGAGTAAGTAAATGAACTTGAAGGTAAAAAATGTTTTACTTGCAGTGCCCCACCTAGTTATCTAGTAAGTCTATTTCTATTTTTACTTCGGGTATTCTATTTCATATGCATTTGGTAAACTTCTTATTTTTAATTAATAGAAACTACTGCAGTCACATTAACCCAAGAAGAAATCTAAACAATTTTCTCTCTTGGAGAAGTTTTTGGTTTTTGTTTTTTTGTTTTTTTGTTTTTTGTTTTTTAGTTTTTGGTACCGGGGATCAAACTCACAACCTCGCGCTTGCCAGGCAGGCTCTTACGCCACTGGGCTAAATCCCTGGCCCTAATTTTTGAGACAGGGTCTCACTATGCACTTCAGGCTGGCCTGGAACTCACTTTGTAGCCCAGGCTGGTCTCGAACTCACACCGATTCTCCTGCCTCAGCCTCCTGAGTGCTGGGGTTACAGGTGTGCTCCACCACACCTGACTTCTAGGGTTTTTTGTTTTGTTTTGCTTTTAATACTTTACTTTCTCTTCATTTTTACCAACCTTTTCCGATCTTTGCAGATCACAACAGGAACTTTAGCATGAAAATCAGATTCCACATCTACATATAATACTAATAAGAGAAAAACAAAAACAAGCTGATGTCAATAGTTCTAGGGTATTCACTCCATAGTAAACAATAAGTAATAATTTCCTTCTTAAAAAACCACTCTTGTTTTTGTCGGATAATTCATTCTTCTCATACAAGCAGCAACCCAAAACAATCTCTTACCTCTCAGTATAATCTACTATATATCAACAAACAACAGGTGCAACTACAAATACTGTCTAAAACTTACAATTACCTTGAAATGTCTTAATATCCTGTAAGAGGTAAAAAATATTTTAATTGTTCCATATTTCATTAACCACTCTAAAAAGCCTTTATTCCAGAATTGCCTGGGTCAACTGAAAGACAAGGACATGCAGGATATAAAAAGACTCACACCAGAGATAAGGTTCTGGGGTAAAAGATAATTAATTGCTAAACAAGTTTTCTAAGTTACAATCCTGGGAATCCAAAAGGCCACAAGTAACTACAAAACGAATGCAGAGGGAGGAAGGGGCAAAAAGAGGAAGAGGAGAGAGGGAAATAACAGGCATGGACCTAGACAGACTGCTCAGGACAGACTGTGAACAGGGCTCCTAGGCCATGAGAGATGCGGGGAGGGACTCCTGTGAGTTAGGAATAAAAACACGCAGTTTCTCAACTTAAATGTCCCTGTCTGTGTGTATGGGCAGCACTCTGACGAGAGCATGGATTAAAGCTTTGCTTTCGCTGCCTCTGGAGGCCAATGCAAAAGGGGGGGCGGTCTTGGACAAATAAATTCTTCTCTCAAACATGCCTAAAAGTTTAAGTCTAATTGAGTAGACAAAGGTTGTTAAAACTTCATAGATATTGCAAAGACGTGACATCACTTACTTCTGAGGGCTATTTCCACAACAGTCACAAAATGAGGACCTATCAACTTTTAAGAGTTTACTTCTTTTAAATTACCCATGTAAGAGGAAGCTAACTCTGCTGACCTTATTAGCTGTTAATGAAAAGACTGCCTAATCAAAGCTGTTAGACAGACTAACAGAGTGAAGCACATTTCTATAACTCCAAGTTAAGTCCCATGCCACCAACATCTAATTTAAATATAAACAGATGAATTAAGATTATTTCATTTTAAATTCAAAGAAAAGCTCTCACTAGTATCTGCTCCAATAATTATTCCAAAAAATGTGCTGAAGACGTATGTCAGAAGTTTCATTATGCACAAAGGACAATAAATAAGACACAAATAGCTTGAGGAGGGATTTGGCACACACATATAAAAACAAGATCTGTAGATGACCAGTCTCTAGAGGCCTAATTATGATGACATACAGGAAAAAAAATTTTTAAATTAAACGGTTTTATGAACCTGTATCATGTAACTTAAGATGACCTACTGTATTTTAGCAGAAAAGATATATTAAATTATAAAAATACTGCAGTAAGGAGTGAAGAAGTAAAAAAAACTATGTTTACCACTTATCTGAAACACACTTTTTAAGTTTTTGTGTGTTTACTTTGGTTTTTTGAGACAAGGTCTTGCTATGTAGTAGTTCAGGCTGACCTTGAATTCATGTGGATCCTCTTGCCTCAGCCTCCTGAATGTTGGGAGTACAGGTGTGTGCCACCAGGCCTGGCTACTTTTTAAGTTTTTGTGCAATTAGAAACAAGTATTTACTAACAAAGAAAACTGTATTAAAATGCCTTTGCAGGTAAATTATACCAAATTCATTCTTTAGAACTAATTATTCCAGAAAAATGGCTCAGAAGAAGCTGAAAAATAACAGGCGAGGAGAGAGATACAAAGAAAAAAGGTTCAAAATTGACATTAGAAGATAAGGCTTAATTCAGTTTATCCTGTTCACAGTAAGCTCATCATGAAAATACTATACTACTGTCATTTTGTAGTTGATAAAAAGTATTAACACTGAAATAATTTGACAAAGGACACACAACCAATAACTAGCAAAATTAAAATCTGTGCCTGAAAGTCTGGATCCAGTCAGGCGTGGTGGCACATGCCTGTAATCCCAGCACACGGGAGAAGCGTTGTGAGTTCGAGACCAGGCTGGGCTACAAAGTGAGCTCAATACCAGCCTGAACAGCATAGAGAGACCATCTTAAAAAGACAAAAAAAGAAAAAAAAAAGAAAAAGAAAGTCTGGATCCAGATCTTGAGCTCTCAAGCATTCATTTTGTAACACAGAAATACAGCCCTTGGAGAGCCTCGGTTACATCACTAGAATAAATAATGAAAAAAGGAAACAGAAGAGGAGGGAAAAAGGAGGGAGTGAAAAAAAAGAGAGGGCTATGAGGAAGAACCAATAAATACCAACCAAGCAAATAATTGTTTACATAACCTATAACAAGCAAATAATTAATACATAACTTATAACACATAATAATCTGATTATAACACATAACCTGGATGTGACCCGGGGCTTTGTTTGAGACACTACTGTTTTTTAAAGTTTTATCTGAAAGCATTTTTACCAAAGAGACTGTCCAGTTTATAGAAGTAACCTAGACAAAACGCATCTGAAAAACTGAGTATGATTCAAGGGTTACCACTTTAAGTGGGGAAAAACATATTTAACCGAAGTAGTAGCCCCCATAGCCACAGGGGATACTAAGACACTCTCCAGTGAGTATCTGACTTAACTTATAAATATGAGTTTTTAGCTATTCATACACACTCTTGGAAAGTTTAATTTATAAATTAACACACAGTAAGATATTAGCAATAACTAATAATTAAATACTTATAAGAACATAACGTGATACAAGTCAGTGAATGTGCTGTATTCTCTCTTGTGTGCATAATTTAACCCAACTTAACTCAAAATACAGAAAGCAAAACCACAGAAAATAAAAATGCAAATAAGGGAAAAATATTGAATTCACAGCTAATACTTCTTAAATTACTTAAGATGCAGGTTTTTTACATATCAATTTAGTTATCTTTGGCCTGACAGGTAAATTATATTCTTAATACATCTATTAAACAAATATATATGCATATATACATATCTAGGTATATGTAATACAATGACTCCAACACGCTAACAGTTTTAATTTGTTAACCATGTATAAACAAAATTCATGTATAAAAAAACAAACTTTAAAAACTCACCACTTTTTTTTAAAATTCCAAGCACTTGTATCAGAAGATCTGGATGATTCATCTAAAAAAGTTTAAAATTAAATCAACATACTATTGTATAAGTATAAAATATAAGTAGATCATCAGAACCAAATTTTATTAAATTGGATATTAAATTATGGTTTGTATTTTAAAATAATGAAAATAGTGCTTTTACCTTTTATGTCACAAATTTGTTTACAGAAATAAAATACATGTAGTATTTATTATTTTAGAACACTCCTAAAGTAGGTTATTAAACCAAGAATAGGTTATTATACTGAGAAAAGATTCTAGAATTTTACAGCAAACCAAATGAAGAAGAAACAAGTTAACCAAATGACTATAAGAAAGAAGCTTTGAGATAAGAATTTCAAAGAATATAGACCCATCTTGTATCAGGCTCTGTACACCACACACACACACACACACACACACACACACACCACATCTTTTATATCTCTAATTATATATAATTTCTTTTAATATAAAAATTATTTTGTTTTGGAAATGAGGAAACTTGAGGCTCAAAAAAATAAACTTGCTCTTTACAGTCAAGATTTGAATCCAAGCTGGGCGTGATGGCACACACCTTTAATCCCAGCACTCGAGGCTGAGGTAGGAGGAATGCTGTGAGTTCGAGACCAGCTTGGGCTACAACGCGAGCAAGGCTAGCCTGAACTACACAGCGCAACCCTGTCTCAAAAAAAATAGGGCAGGGAGTTTGGCTCAGTGGCTTAAGCGCCTGCCAGGCAGGCGCGAGGTAGTGAGTTTGAGTCCTGGTACAAAGCGGGGGAAAAAACAAGATGTGAACCTAGATGGCTAGTTTTAAAACTCTTTTCCACTTTCTGTACTGCTTACCAAAAGTAGTAACTATTCAATATGCTCAAATTTAAGCATTTTTTCACTTTTACTGCTGCCCTTTTCTGCTTCCCTTATTTCACCCATCCTGCATCTTTTTAACTTCCCTATATCTAAAACAATAGTAAACTCCAAAAGTACTGTTTAGTCATAATGGCAATACTATGTGCAAGAGTGTTAAGAGTTTCCTACCCTTCTCTTAAAAGATTATCCATTAAAATTACTAAGTACTAGTTAAACACACAGGAAAGGTTCTTTTACAATTACTCACCGTGGAAGGAAATT
>RJWM01036815.1:0-17877 GCA_004363535.1 Dasyprocta punctata
AGCTTTTCTTGGATATTCTGTATTCAGAAAGTTCTTCTCTATTCTTAGTTTACTGAGGGAGTTTGTGTCACGGATAAATATGAAATGTGTCAAATGCTTTCTTGCATTCATTGATAAGATCACATAGTATTTCTTTTTCATTCTTGATGTTATGAATAATGCTAATTGATACTTAACTGTTCAACCCCTCTTTTATATTTTGAGTAAATCACACTTAGTTTTGGCACAGAATTCCTTTTATAAATTATTGAATTTGATTTCCTTATATTCTGTTGTCAATTGTTATATCTATGGTCATAAGAGAATGGTTTATAATTTTCATTTATTGTAATGTCTGGTTTGGGCACCAGAGTAATGAAAGGCATACAAAATAAGCTAGGAAGTACTTCCTGGCTTACATTTTCTAAAAAGTACTATAGAGAATTATACAAATTTTTCTTAAATATTTTTTAGAATTCACTGGAATTCTTGAAACTTATCTAAGCCTTCTGGTTTCTGTTTTGGAAAGTTATTAATTACTGATTCTATCTTTCATATACACAGGTTCATTCAGACTGTCTCCCCATTTGTGAGTTTTGATAAGGTGTCTCAAAGAATTGGAGCATTTCACTTAGGTTATCAAATTTTTGGCATAGAATTATTCATAATATACTTTTACTATCCTTTTAATGAATATATGATATGAATCTTACTTATAATGTAGAATTTCCAACCTTTTATTTCTCTGTGTCAGTGAACAATTTTTTAAAAATATTCACATCTTGTGAGATGAACAGAATCTAAGTTACTGTTTTAAATGATGTAATAGGAAGAGGCAACTGGTAGGGATAGGCTTTACATTTTTAAATATGCCAATCATTTATTTATTAAATAAACTTAAATATGGGAAATTATATCAGTACCATGTGCTGACTGTGTTACTGGTATTCCAAATATAGGAAACTATAAAAGTAAATATTAAAATTAAATTCAAAGAGAGACAAAGGAACATCAAAAGAATGGATATCACTAAGTATAGAAAATCATCAACCAAAAAATAATGAATGCATTATTTTGATTCTATGCATGACATACAATATAGAACAAATATAATTTTAAGGTCATTTTGAATTTCACTTACTAAGTTTTCCATTGTATATATTTAGTTTTCTATTAGTTTATTTGCTGACTTTCCCTAATTTTGAAACATTTTTAGCCATTAATATTTAAAATGACTTTCTGCTCTATTGTCTCTTTCATCTCCTTCTGGTACTTATAAAATAGTTTTCCCTCATCCATAGGGGATGCCTGAAGCCATGAATTGTACCAAATTGAATATATATGCTCTATTATTTTTTTCTAGACATATATGCCTAACATAAGGTTCAAATTACAAATTAGGTACCTTATAAGATTACCGAAAATAAGTAATGATAAAATAACCCAAATAAAAATTTAATGTAGTAAAAGATATTTCAAACTTATGAATTATGTATTCCTGGGAATTCCCACTTGTTTTCAGATTGCTTTTGGCCACAAGTGACCAAAACCACACATCGCAAAACCATGGTGCTACTGAGCACATGTTCAGTGCCCAAGTGAGGAAGTCTCTTTCATTCTCTTTCAACTTTATTTTCTATTTTTTCAGTTTCAATGATTCCTGTTGATCTATCTTCAAATTTACTGATTTATTTTTTCCTCTCTGATCTGCTATAAGTCCAATACAGTGCATTTCTTGTCACTGTTTATCCCTTATTGATGTAGAATTTTAATTTGTTTACTTATAAATTCTACATCTCTGTTGATATTCCTCAATTATTTTTTATTATTCATCTGTTATCTTTTGAAATATTAATGATAATTTTAAATTGTATTATCTGCTAATTGCAACATTTAGTTCATTTTTGCATCAATTTCTGTTGACTGATATTTTCATTATGAGTTATATTCTTCACTTATTTTGTATCTACTGAATGTGATTATAACTGGATTATGAAAGATTATTTTGGTATTCATCTAACCAGTTGCTTGCGTGATTGTATTTAAACTCTGAGTCATCCTCAGTAATCGTCAGTTAAACTGTACCCTTACTTCTCGATTTTCCTATGGTACCTTTCATGAAATCCTCAGTGTCTCTCTCAAAAAGAAATATTTCAGATAATAGTTAATGAAATCGGGGTACTAGTTAATTCAAGTCATGATCAGAAGGAAAAGAACTGAAAACAATCTCATAGTGATTTTTTAATGGTTACTTTTCTCTTTTTCTTTTTCCTTTCATGTAACACCTGTTTTCTGTATCCTTGCATGGGCCTAAGGTACTTTTCTCAGTTCCACTTGAATTTAAGTATGGTTGTGAGACTGCGACATGGCTAATGAGGCACAGGTAGAAATCATGTGTGTTATTTCCATCAGCTGTATAACGCCCCTTCTCTAAAATCTGCCCATTGTTTTTTCCATTTGTAACTGATTGCAGAGAACTCTAAGAATCCAAGATGAATGTAGCTATTAAAGGTGAAAACCTCTGAGAAGGATCACAGGAGAAGACTTTTGTCACTCAAAAATGCCCCTGTTGGACTCTCATGTGAATAATATTAGATGACAATGTGAAGAAAGAGTGGAAAATATGGGAATCATAAATCAGGAGACCCATTCAAAACAGACAATAAGTCTTACTTTGCTCTTTTATAAAGATGAAATGCATACAATACCCACATTTATTATAAATATTAGATGATACAGTTATTATTTTAAAAAATTTTTTGAACTCTGAGAAACTAGAAGTTAAGAAAGCAGGAACAACTTCCATACAAATTTCTAAAGTTTTCAAAATGCCTACTTGAATTTTATAAAGAAGGAAAATTTTAACTCTTATTAGCTCAACTCCAACTAGATGCCAAGAAATCAGCTAATGAAATTTACTTATTGGAACAGGCTGTAAGAAAATGATCATCATGTCCACTGGTGTAGACAGACGCTCTGATGTGGCACCCAGAATCTCCTGACATCTCCAGGGAGCAATTAACCCTGAAGCTCCCAGCCTGTCTGGAACACAGTCTTAGCTAAAGGGTGATTTCACCCAACGTCCCACGTCTTTGACTGCTCACAGGATGGTTAATTCACTTAAAGTGTAAAGGTCCATACCTCTCTGTCCAGCGCCAGGTAACAAACAGTATTACCCTCTGCTCTTAACCCTCTGTGAGGTAAGATGAGGTTGCTAGAACGTCACACCTTATTTTTCCCTTTCCACTCATTCCTGTTACTTTCCCTTCTATTCCATTGATAATGGTGCCGAAAGGACTCACTCATACTTATCCCACATGCTTTTCTGACTTGGAATCTGCTCTCTCTGACAATCATCACTCAAAGGAGGAAGGAGAACATCCTAAGGGCTCTAAGATTGTTTCACATAATGTTGAAAGCCAAGACAGCTTTTCCTTTCCAATGATAGTTCTGTGAGGTTCCAAGTCAGTACTACCACAAAGTAATTGGCAGATTGGGAGTGTATCATTTGATTTTCCACTTAGGAAATTGTAATTCTCTGAATTTAAACACACTGTAATTTCTGACATATGTTCTCTTCTGTGTCCTCTTAGGCATCAGTCTTAGGATGAGTAGTTTTCTGCACCTCAAATTAGGTCACAGTTCATCAAAGAGCTATGTTTTTCGCTCTAGTTTCTCAGGACGAGGACAAAGCCCATACAGATGAGTCAGGAAGTCAATCTGTCTCAACAGTTCTTGTTCTATTATTAGACATCATTTTTTCTCCTATCATTTTTGTTGACAGTTTTTGTCTCTGTGGCTCTCTCTGTGTTCTACCCCATAACCACCCAGTCCCAGGAGCTTGGCTAACTTTTGGCGTATATACATCATATTTATTATAGCATCCCTTTTGTCATTTGCTGCACTACCTGATACTCAGTAACACATCTTCAGTGCAAGGACCATAAATACATACTTGATATATCATTGAACAAGTTGTGCGGTGATAGGATATTACTCAAAGAAGACATTCAAAGGTTCAGACTAGGTTAAATGCCGATAAGAGTGCATCATTAAGGGCACAAAGCCATTTTGCTCTGCTAGTGTAATATAATAAATGATATAAAAATCATCTGGCCAGAGGTTCTCTTTATTCCCCATAAAAAACATTCCTAAATTGTCCTTCAACCAGAACTAATGTATATAATAAAAAATTCAGTGGCAATGAAGTTGGCAACTGTGTCTTAATGAATATGTGCTGGGGAAAAATATGCTTAATTGACAGCCCTGGAAACACAAGCACCATTGCTCCAGGAGTAGATATAGCGTAAAATGTTCCTGTACAAGCTTCCCTTCCCTGTGTCCCTCTGGACAGGCTGATTTTGACATATGAAAAGGCAATTAAATCTGTTTAGCTAGTGCAAGGCTGAAAACAAGGCATGTGCTGAACCTCCATAAAGATAGCATTAGGTTTGTTTTGTTTTGTTTTGTTTTTGAAAGCTTCTATTTTTTTCTCTTCCATAGCAGTGAAATCTCTGAACTGAGATATTGGTTTTCCTAAAGGTGTCATTCAACCAGAGAGTGTTTTTCAGTCCTGCAAGAAAAATTTAAAGTACTGTCGTTGATAGAATAAGTACAAATACAGGAAAGTCATCTCACCCATTTAAATTGGCATAATAGTCTTAGCCTCAAAACTCACAGCTACTCCAATTCTCCCCAAAGATTCCTGTGACAAGTCATCTGGTTTACGATCCAGAGGGTTGCTAGAGTTCAAGATGAATCTTCATTTCACTGGGAGATGGAAATCAAGCCAACAGAGTAGGTGCTAAATGGAAGAATTATTCAGTACACTGACCAGTGAGAAGTTATTATGAAGGAAAAGTTGAAACTATCAGTTCACTGCACAGCAGTGAGCAAGGAAGGTACGGAAGATCATAGAGAATGTTAGTAGTAAGAAAAGAATTATTAGATAGCATTTCTTTATGCTTCAGCTTTTTGTCCTTTCCATAATAATCTTAGAGATCTTTTGGTTTCTGCATTACAGAAAAAAATAATACCAAGATAGAAACAGTCAGTATTATGTTCACCACCAAAATAACTATGATGTTTGATCAAAAAAGATAGGCTTTCCTGACACAAAGAGGTTGCTAATTATTGTTATAATTATTTTTGTAACTGTTAAAATAATTCGTCCATGCACCAGAAAATATACCATTAAAAAGAGTGATAAAATTCATTGATAGGTTTAGCAAGACATCTAAAAAACAGTATCTTATTTCCATTTGAAGATGCAAAAATAGCTCAAGGAGAGTAAATAGCTTTCAAGGTAACAGATGACAAATTCAGGAGCAGAATCAAAAACCTGCTATTGTACGTCAAAGTGCATGCTCTTACATTGTACTCCAGTGATGGCTGGTTCATTAAATTTATCAAGATATTTTTATAATATTTTCAGTAAAAAGTGACATAAATCTCATGGATCGTATTCATGTTGTAGGTGAAAAAATTAAATAAATATAGATACACAGGTGTTTCTTGACTTACAATAAACTTACATCCTAATAAACCCATTTTACGATGGAAAATATCATAAGCAAAAATGCATTTAATAGTCCTAACCTACTGAACAGCACAGTTTGGCAGCATAGCACTCAACGCTGTAGCAAGTGTTTATCTTCATGCTATTGTGGTTGACTGGGGCCTATGGCTCATTGCCACAGCCCATCGTCAAGAAATAGTATCATACTGCATATCGCTAACCTGAGAAAAGATCAAAATTCAAAATGTGAAGTATAGATTCCACTGAATACATATTTCTCTTGCAGCGTTGTAAAGGCAAAACATTGCAATTTGATCAATGACTTCTGTGTATCTGACAAGTCTGTGATATGTAAGCAATATTTTATTTTATTTTATTTTCTGTATAAATGTGTGCTCCTCTATTCCTGGAGAAATGGCTGACTCCGTGTTTCGTAAAATGTGAGATGGACAAGAAAATTCTCAAAAACTCTTGTGCCTTCTCAAAAGAATAAAAAATGTCAATTTTAAGAGATTCAATGGAAAAATATACGAAAATGTTAGCATTCAAAAACCTCATAACTGTAATACGTTAAAATGTATAAAAGAAAACCAAGATCATTGGATGACTCCAGTGAAACTGGATATTATGAAAACTAGTCAATAAGGTGGTGAATTGAGCATTTAACGTACTTGTCTGTAAAATCTCCACCCAGGGGCAGTCTCCACTCATAGGTAAATGGGCAAAGTTTCTAATGATAGCTATGTTCCAGATAGTGAGTTGAAGGGGAAAATAATACAAATAGAATACTATAATTTTGTAATCTTTAATGGAGGATCTAATTATCAACCATCACTTAACATTCCATAAAGAGGGACATCTTGCATCATGTGTCCTGTGTTGCACTAGCAAAGGACTCTAGAAAATAATATGATATATATATATATATATATATATATATGTACACACACATAATGATTTATTATAAGAATTGGCTCACCTGATTATAGAAGCCATAAAGTTCCAATCTCTGCTTTCTGCAGTTAGCGATTCAGAAAATCCAGTGGTAAAATGTAGTCCAAGTCCAAAGGCTTGAAACCATTTGCACTGATATGTAAGGACAAACTTTTTTGTATGATTATATCTACTGATGAATAACGCTTATTTGCATAGGTGTAGATGGTCACTTTTGTTTATTCTTCGAATTCAAGCACTAAACTCTTTTGAATATATCACAAGCACATCCAGAAATTATGTGTTACCAGTAATCGGGGCATCCCTTAGCCCAGGCTTGTTGATACAGATTATTAACCTTCACAAGTCTCCCCTTTGTTGACTTGGTATCCATACAGAACTCTTTAACCTACTCTTAGTCTCCAAATGCAAACAATGAGATGGTATGCTCCATACAACCAAGACCCACAAATCCCTTTACTAGAAGAGGAGGTAAAGTCTTTGCTGTTTTTGCTCTTCTTTTGATATATTGTAAATTAAATTGTGCATGTAAATTGACAGTACTTAAATACATATATGATACAAATACTCTTTATTTTACATGATAAGAGTAAAAGAAAGGATGAAAACAAGGATGTTTGCCTAATAAATGCTTATATACACACAAAAATATTCATAACAATATAACAAGAAAATGTTTATATCTATCCTGTCTCATTACTGTAACTGGTTATGTAGTTATTGTTCATATTTTTAACTTCTTTCTTCTCCTACCCTTTCTGAATTCACTTTTCCTTCAGCCAAACCCTCAGCTTGTTGTATCCTTAATCTAGCAGGGTGATACAAACCTTTTTGTGAAAGGTCTGATCTACTTGAAATCCTGTCTGGATGGAGTTGTGTTTTAAATTACCTTACTCAAGGTCAGGGGAACAGTAATAGATATTCGAAGCGTTCTTTCATATTTCATACATACTATGTCTTATTTGCAATGTGAAGTAGTTGTTCAATTCCCCCTTTGGTTACAATCAGTTCAATCATTTCAGATAACACTGTGACTCCCATCTTTGCCCACTGACTCAGTCACACGAAGGCCCTGAAATAGCCATGCGATGGTCTTGACTTCCAGTTCAGAGGAGTCATTGTTGTTTCTTGCAGTGGAAGCATTTGTCCCTCTGCAACAAAGAGCTCTAAGCCAGCAGGTTATAGAGTCAGGAGAACAAGAAACAGAAGTTTTCTTACTGGTTCACAGGGGTAACACTAAATGTTGTAACTCCCTCTTTCACTCTTCTATTCCTGAGCCACAGTATTCTGGTTATCAGAGAAACAGGTGCATGTGTCAAGTGATGATTTGGTGCACAAGAGAGACTTCTAGAGAACAATTGCCTTGTTCCTGTAACATATTTCCACAGAACTGCCACCATAACTAAACTTTGAAAAGGTCATTCTACCATTCAATTGAGCCAGCTGCTTAGCATATGGAGAACATCATAAGAAAAATGAATTCCATGAATATAGACTAATCACCACACTTCCTTTTCTGTGAGGTTAGTTTCTTGATTAGAAGTAAGGTTTTACTATCCAGAATGATGGTAAATTAGGAATTCTGTGTGTCTATAGATGGCAGATATTTCATAAAGTTTGAGCATAGGGAACATGCATATGTATTCAAAGTAACTGCCATTTCAGTAAAAACAAATTCTGTTTCTTACATGATGAAAGTGGTGCAGTATCAACAACCTGTCACAAGGTAGCTGGATTAACACCCTGGAAAATAGTATCACATTAGCAATGAATGCTGCTTCTGGTAGACTGAGCATTCAGTAAGGGTTATAGCCAGGTCTCCTTTGTGACTGGAACTCCGCATTGCTGAACCCATGGGTAGTCTCCCTTCCTTTCACGATGGCCACTTTGTTCATGGTTCACTAGAAAGGAAAAAAAAAAAAAACTCTGGACAGAACAAGAGGCTGAATGGTGTCCACAGAGTGGGTCATCCTATCTACTTGATTGTTAAAACTCCATACCCTTGAGGGTACCCTTTGGGAAGCACTCACATCTTCATGATTTTGACCCACACATAGAAACCTATCAGATTATGTTTTTTCCAAACGTTGTTGTCATCAATTTTCCAATCGTATTTCTTTTAAGTCCTGGAAAACCCCTCAAATTGTTAGCTAAATCTCATGATTGTATATAGGTGAATATCTAACCATATTTCCTAAGCAGAGTATGCAGAAGGTTACACTGCCCAAAGTTCTTCCCAATGGAGTATCTTTTGAACATTCTCTTTTAGGAATCCCTGAGAGAGCTACAGTTGTAATTCACTCATCCATTTTCAAGTGGTTCCTGCATATGAGCCGGAATCATTTATAAACCAGGTCTGAGTCTTTGTTTCCTCTCTCAGCTGACCACTGGGAACTCCCATTGAGGCCTTCAATGAAGGCTGGGTGCGAGAAGGCAGTGCAGCAGGAATGTGGACACTGGGAACTTGTGCAGATTCATGTAACTTGCTTGTGCTTAGAGCAACTTCTTGCTCTAATTGCTTGTATTTGATGATGGAGTTCTGCTGCTGCATTTACCCAAATTTATGGGACAGATATCAGCAAGTTCCTGATACATAGTTCTGGTGGAAT
This sequence comes from Dasyprocta punctata, assembly GCA_004363535.1. NCBI lineage: Eukaryota > Metazoa > Chordata > Mammalia > Rodentia > Dasyproctidae > Dasyprocta > Dasyprocta punctata. Next base: position 9,061 of record RJWM01036815.1, read on the forward strand.
GGTCACTTGGCAGCCTATAGCTAAGAGTTCAGTTGGTAAGGTCTAGAAGTGATTAAGAGTTATATCTCAAAGGGAAAGATGTTGTCTACATTTGATGGCAGGGAATCTTGCTCCCAAATCCAAAAATTTGCACTGCATTTCTCCTATGAAAACCTGCCAAAAGCTCCAACCAGCATTCCTATCTCCCACAGACTTTTCAAGTACTAGTGGATCTGTCAGATTACATAATTTTAAGTGGGAGAGAGGTTTGGTCAGCAGTCTAGTCCGGCTCAGAGCTCTTTCTCCTCTAGGTCTAAAAACACAAAACAACAAAACAAAACAAAACAAAACAAAATCTAGCAACTATATGGCTTACCTAATAAATGGAGGCAGTAGAACATACTTAGATGAGAAATACTGTCTCTAAAACGTTGCAATAATTTCTGGCTTTCCCTTTTTAAATTTTAGGAGAAACTAGATGCAACAATAACTATTTCACTTACCATGGATATTTCAATATGCTTGCCTCCACTGAACTATTTGAGTGAGGCAGAAAAATCCAGTTTACTTGGATTACTTCCTACTATCTGATGCACAAATGTTTTACCAAAATTATGTAACAATTTGTTTTTGATGATTGGTTCAGTCAACATAGTGTTATCTCTTTTATGGGCCAAAGTGTAATATCTTTATGAAAGACAAGCTGAACATGGGCACTGGGAATCAAATTATGACATAAACTCTTCACCCTGCAATAGGACAGAGAAAGTATATTGCTACACTTGCCAGTTTAAAACTAATGGCTTTGGTTGGGACTCATGGATAAGTCATGGAGAAAAAGCCACTTTCCAGATTGGCAGCTCCATTACAGCCTATTCCCTCATTCCTGTCACTTTCTGAAGCAGTTCTGGAAGTTTTCTTTCATGTCTTTAGTTGCACTGTCATGTCTACATTGATGTTATGAATTGATTCAAGACATTAACTTCTCATGGTCATTTTGACCTAATGGGAGAGTCAAAAGTCACACAGTTCCAGATGCAGTGAATAAGGTAGATGAGGAAATATTCTAAGGTTTTTAGGAGTCTGCCTTTCCTTTGAACAATATGTTAAGAATATTTGATGATTTATAATTTACAAATAAAAGTATTTCAACAATTAAAAAAGAAAACTCTCCAAATACACCCACTTGAAACACTCATATACATAAATATATATATATATACACACACACATATACACACATATATATGTGTGTTTGTGCACATAGTTCTCCAAAGATAAACATGCATGCAAATCTCTGTATCTTCTTATCTGTCAGTGTGTCTTGCCATCATCTAATGTCCACCTATCTAGAATTAAAAAAGAAAGGAATCAGAAAACACAAAGAAAAGACTTACAAACAGAATTGCAACATTTAAAAACAATATGAATTTGAAATCTATCTAGTTCTACAATGGTATGTAGGAATTATTATTCTTGGCTTGTAGGTGTGGTTATGATGCTGTAATTGAAACTCACTAAGTTGGGTGGTGTAGCATGCTTAGGAAGCTGGGGAAGGAGAATTGCATGGCATTCAAGATTACCTTGGGCTCCATAATGAGCCCAGCCGACACTACATAGACTGTGTCTCAAAAAACCGAAAATAAATAAATAAATAAATAGTCAATAGATTTATAAATAGAAAGATAGACTAAAAAATGTGTGTTGAATGATAACATACCTGGGAAGTGGTCAAGTGTGTGATACTTGGAGTTCTTAACTGGGGTTGGTTTTGTTCCCCAGAAAACATATGGTAACATCTTGATGTATTTTTTGTTATCATGACTAGGGAGTCATGTGCTACTAGACTAGGAAGAGATGCCAGAGATATTGCGAAGCATCCTAAAATGAGTATGACAATCACCTATGAAAAATTATTTCAATCTAAAATATCAAAACTGCAAATATTGAGAAATAACGGGTGCTAATAAAGTAGAAAACTGAAAAAGAAAAAAATTAGTTTTCTGCATGTTCACATTACTTCATGATAAAATGTACAATTAAAGAAACATAAAGAAGAGACAATGGTTTTAATGCAGTTATGTTAGGCAGTGATGCTGGGAAGATGTTAGAATAAGACCAGTAAGTTTACTCCTAAGGAGGAGAGAAATGTGCCAATTATGTAACCTACTTAATCATCTGATTGGACTTTTCCTTCCTAAGAATCAAATTAAAAATATTTTTAAACTAGAAAGATTTGGAGATGCAGGAGCTCTTCAGATAAGTAAATGTAATTAATACATAATCTGGAATTTAAAATAAGATGTTTTAGGGATTGATGACTCAGTAGGAGATGTCTTTGAAAACGAAGCACTGTACAACTTCTTTAAATAAAGCTCTGTACTGCATTGATTTGAATTGATTCACACATATTTGACTAAAATGCAAATTTTCTGGAACTTACATAGAGCATGAACAAAGTGTAACCAAAACATTAGGTTTAAAATGTGTTTAGTTATGTGCTTAAAATGTTCAGCAAGAAAACACTTGGCCACCCTTAAGAAAATTTTTAGTTAGAAGGGGCTTTAGAGTTGATCCTGTAGTCATATAATGCATTTAAAATGCAAAACTTAGGCAATTAAATTTCTTCTATGTTAATTAAAGACTAGATAAAAGAGGGGTAACCTAGAAAATTTAGGAGGACATGAGCAGTATGAAAAAAAACCTGAATCTTTTGCCAAGACTTTGGAGAGATGTAGGTGGCCTGAATCGTGTTTCACTGTTCTTTCTGATAACAAATGACAGGAATGAGAAAAAGGGTGGGAGGAACAAAACTGACAGTGTTGTGTAGAAAATATATTTTAATCAGGAGAAATTAGGAGCTCAAGGAAAGTAGGCTAGTGCCATGGACCGAAAAAAGTAGTTGTAAGGAAAATGGTGCCTGCGTATATATTTATGAAGGTCAGTATATTAATAACTACATATAGTATAGGTAAGAAGTTTGGAAGAAGAAAAAAGATTCAAGGGGCAGGTTTGGAGCTTTTTGCTTGCTTGACTACTTGAGGTTATTAATGAAGCCTTAGGGAGGAAGGTTTTACTTGGAGAGCAAGAATTCTACTCTGTCCAGAGAAAGTGTGAGATGCTTCTCACATATGAAAAAGAAAGGCTAAAAGGTGCTTGGATATATAATTTCTGTTTATATGTGCAATTCAGGATAAAGATATAGAGAAGTCATCAACATTTAAAAATCATGAATATGAATACTATTTTATAAGTTGGATTAAATACATTTATCAATGATTTAAGTATAAACAGAAAAATGTTGAGAAACCTGAAAGTGCTTGTTAGAAGGTTGCTGCAGAAACAAAGCTGTTTCTCTAGAGAATGAATGCCTCTTAATGTAAAAATTATCATAGTGTATCTTGTATCTTTGAAATCAACTGAAGCAAATATTCTAAGAAAATCAGAATGACCAATTCCATCAATTTTGTCTGATTTTCCAGATAAGACGTCAGACTTTCAATGGAGTATTGTGGAAAACAGTAGACATCATTGCAATAGTAGTTTTCTTTTTCAATTAAAAAAAATATTAGTACATGTTTGGAGCACATAATGAATGTATTCATCATGAGGAATTGGGATATGTATATAACACATTTTTTTTACTTCTCCTCCTCCTTTTCTTCATCTCCTCAAACTCTTTAATGATACTGAAGAGGGAGGAATGCTGCCAATTTGATTCTTAGAAACTAGCATTCATTGATTTCAAAATCAGAAAATGATTCAGCAAGAAAAGAAAATTACAGGCCATTCCCTTCAGTGAACATAGATGCAAAAATTTCCAAAAGGTTACTGGGAAACAGGATGCAGCAAAGAGGTAATAAAGGTCATACTTCACATTCAGGAATGCAAGGATGGTTTAACGGATGTTTCAGTAGAGCCAGCGTGTTGCTTCCATTTGGCTTGAACTGGATTTGTTTCAACAAAAAATGCAGTAAAAAGAGAGATAGAATGAGATACTTTTTTCCAGTAATTTGTTATGGCTTATTATATATCCGAATAGAGCTACTATACCTATACCTAAAATAGAATTATTATGCCAATACATAAAATTAAAAAAAATCATAAAGCATTTCAATGAGTTTATACAAAAGTAATTTTTAAAAATACACATAAATTCAAGAATCTTTCTATCTTTTAGGAAATTATAATTGGAAAAGTTATATCTTTCAAAATACTCTTATTCACAAAGTTAAGTGTTTCATAAATATAAGAATAATTATATTGAACTATGTGTGCGTTCTTGTATGATTTTAGAAGACTTCCATAGAGAAATTAATAAAAACTACTTTAGTCAGTGTTATTGCATTAGTACTTTGTACTAAAAGCTGGACAGGGTGTTGCACACCTTTAATACCAGCTCCTGGAGAGGCTGAGGTAAGAGGATCACAAGTTTGAGCTAGGCAATTCTTTTAAGACCACAAGGTTCTGAAGATCTTGTTTTGTATAAATTCTTGTGATGGATTCATGGCTCTGCACTCCTGTGGAGCTTTGGGGAACTTTGTCATGTGTGTTGTGTGTTTGATTTACCTTCTTCTTTCACTCACCCTTGGTACCTTGGCAGTGCATCTCCCAGTAAGTCTTTGGTTCTATGGGAAATCATTCTGCTGGCTGATATGTTATCAAAAAATAGTTTTAGAGTTGAATAATGGGTTGGCCACATTTGAAAAAAAAAGATATTATATTAGAGTAAATTCTTTAAATTTCTAAGAAATGAGGAAAAACAGTGAGGATATTTCATATTCATTTTTATTTAGGAAAGATTTATTGGCATGTACTAAGATAAAGTTAAACATGGAAATATATGTGTTAAGATAAATCCTTTTCTCATGACAATTTCAGTCTACTGACCAGAGGTTAAAATAGGTTTATTCAGAGAGTAATTCATCTCCCTAGAGAAACGAGTATTGATGGGATAGTGTAGCATGGTAAGGAGTTACGACTTCAGTGGATATAAAAATTCTAAGTGATAAGAAAAGATAGTGAGACAAGATGTCTTCCCTAAGTGTAGAAAGTTGTATAATAAGTAGTAAGGAATGGTTGCATGTCAGTAGAAACTCTTTGAAATACACATGTGGGCGATGTCAACTATAGAAGCTGTAGGAGTTATGCTTCTGACAGAGAGGCAGCACTGACTTTACCATAGGGCTTGGGGCTGAGTGAATGACAGCATAGTCTTATGCTAATTAGGATCTTTTTCCGTTATAGGTTGGAGGCTTAGGTTGGAGGTTTAACTGGAAATTAGACCTTGCTGGCAAACTCCTTTCTGGTTCTCCACCTCTACTTTTCAAACTTCCCTGACCACCTCTGTGCTTCAAGAGGCAGACCTGTCAGAATTACCTGGATGAACTAGAATCTAGTTCTATTTGAATTTTCTGGGGTACCAGCTGGAGACTAAAAGAAGAGAAAAGAATGAGAAACCCGCTCCCTGTGGATCTGTTATGAGCAACTGGATCTTTTGCTGAAAATCACTCATACTTCTCCCTTGATCTGTGTCTTTAGGTTCCTGTTATCTTTGTCTCCTAATGCCCCACTGTTACTAACCCCGGAGTAAGGCACTAACACTATGTTTTAGTTACAAGTGCATTTTTTAAAATATTGCTTTTATTAAGTTCTCAAGTTAAGCTGAGTGTGCTATTTATCCCCTTTTGTTATTCTGATACAAAATTGTGAGAGAACAATGCATTTTTTTCTATAAAAATTACATTTTCTTTCCTTCTGAAAACAAAAGTAGTGAACTGCTTTTGCCAAGCTAACTATCTAGTCAACAACATGTTTATCAAACCCTACTTGTTTCTTTCCATGTATAAAATGCAATACAAATCAGAATGAACTATGATATTGACATTGCTCTTTCCATCAGGGAAATCAGATAGTGCAGTGCAGAAAATGATGCAGAAATGACCAAGAAAGAAACAAAGAAAGAACTAATTACTTTTCCAAGTAAATAAGTGCTATACATTTACAATATATTATAAGTATATAACAAAAAAATTCAGCTAAAACTAGAAACAAATTACGTATTTGAAGATGCATTATAAAAGCAAAAGAATATTCCTTGGAGCAACCATAGGGCCTTGCCTTGACTTACCAAATTGTCATCCCTATTACTTCCTTACTCAAATACCACAAAGGGAGCTGTAATCTGTATAATGAATCACCTTCAGAGGAGGGTGTTATGACAAGAGTGAAGAGAATAAAAAGTAGACCTAAAAGCAAAACAAGGATAAAATATTCCTGGGAACAACTATAAACCTATGTCATTATCAAGTGTGGTCAGTTTTACATCAGCAAAAGGCACTTGGAACTACTGATTTTATGGTTTATATTTAGATGCTCCCCTGGAGTCTGATGAACTCATGGGTCAGGGTTTTGGAAGGTGACTGAATTCGGAAACATAGCTGACTCGCTATTAAGAGGTGGGATCTGGTCGTGTAGGTGAATCACTGTGGGCAGGGCCTGCAAGGGTTTATTTTGCTCTTCATCTCTCCCTTGATACTCTCTACTTATCAGCCACCATGCCCTGAGCAGTGCTCCTTTGTGATGTCACTGTGCCGTGCCATCCTGCCTTGAAAAGAGCTGATTATGGACTGAAACTGTGAGCCAAAAGTAAACCTCTGCTCTCTAAGTTGGAGGTGTTGGGTATGGTGTCCCCGTGACAACAAACATGGCTAAGAAGCTGACATAACTCACTAGGTCAACCTCCATTTCTAAATTTCCATTATCAGTAAGCAAAGTGAAAGGAAATTTAACATTTACATTTTAGTTTGAATATTCAAGATGTGGGTCTACACACTAAGATTACAAAAAGCTAGTAAGATGTTTTATTTGCTCTCAAAAAGTTTGTAATATAATGGAGGACTCACTTCAATAATTTCAATACCAAGGGACAAGTACTATATATGGATAAGTATTATAAATGGATACCATGTGAATAGAGGAAAGACCCCTCATTTTGATTTAGAGGATTAAAGATGCCTCAATAGATACAATGTTTAGGTTGAAATCTAAGAAGGGCAATTAATTAAGCAACAGAAGTGTAAAATTTCCCTGAACACAAGCAAGGATTTAGCCAACAGTTAGTGGAACCTGGATACAGGGTGTAGGTTTTGAGGGTAAAGTGGATTATGGCTATCATTGGACAAAAACCTGGAACACTAACCAGAAACTGACCATGAAAGGCTGTATTTTCCATAGTACAGACTTCATATCCAAGAGAAAGAATGTAATGGGAGGTGAAGGACCTTGTTTTTCTTTTTAAAACAAACTAGATCCAATTCTTATGAGTGTATAATGAAGAACCACAAAATTTACATACATATTGGTTCATCACCAGCTTACCTTCATTTCCCGCATGAAATTTATGCAATGTGACTGTAATGATCATAAAATTTGGCAATATTTATATTTTTCAGCTTCACCAAAATTTCAGAAACAAAGACAATGGTGTTTTATCTATCAACCAAAAGTACAGGTAAGAAGTAAACTATGTTTTAAATCAAAATAAAACTTGTCACATGTAATAGCTGCATGGGTTTTGATGATAAAAGTAAACGTTTGAAAGAAATGTCTACTTTGTTAGAAAAATGAAACTTCTATCTCTAATTAGTAGCTATTTACAAAGCTCAAGCTTTTCTGGATTTCAACTTCATTCTGCCACTTGCTGTCAATGTGTTTGTGAGCCAGTAAACTTAACCTCTCCAGGTTTCTTCTTCACATGTATGAACAGATGAAAATAGTCGCTCTGAAAAACATATATATATATATATATTTCCACATAGTCTTACAGGATCAGAGGAGGGGAGAGTCTACTGGCTGTCTGTGTTCTGCAGAGCTAAAGGATACCGTTTACAAAGCCAGAAGCTGTAGATCAAGAGGGAACAAGGATTCAGTATTGGTCCAAGATCTTTGATTTGGAAGTTCCCTGGATAGTGGTTGTTAAAAGTCTGCAGTGAAAAACTGAGGTCTGATAGCCACAAACAGTAGCAGTAGCAAAATATGTACCTGCTTAAGCACAATGGAACTTTACAAATACATGACAATTTCCTTTTCTTTCTCTTTTACTCCATCTGAGCTACAAGCCTATGTTTTAGAGTCAAGCAAAATGAAATTGGATTCTCCCTTCTCAGTTTGCTGGCCTACAGGTGAATCATCTGTAGAAATACTTCACTACATATTCAGAAGTTTGCTGTAGTAAAGTTTTAGATGTTTCTTAATCCAGACAATTTGACATGTGATGGTTAACAGGATTAAGTCAATAGATATTAAATAGTTGAAACAGTGTCTGAAACATTTTAGAAGATTAGTAAATATTATTAGACAGTACTGAGCATATACTCTACCCCAAATCCTGGTCATGTTTTCTTTGTCTTCTGCCTTCGTGAATACTTGTTTACTTGCTTAAGGAAATTGAGAACCAGTCAGAAGAAGTTGAGACAGGAAGAACTTATGTTGGGCCCTGTATACTCCAAAGTTTATATATATATATGATATATATATGATATATATATGTATATATGATATATATTATATATATATATATATATATATATATATATATATATATCTCCCAACTTTAAAATTGTCAGCCCACATCCCTGCTGGGATTAAAAGAATTTGGTGGTACATTTAGTTTTTTTTTTTTTAATGTAGAAATTGTAAGGGTTGACAGGACCTGTCTAATTAGATCAACTATAGAATTAGTGAAGGAAAAGATTTTCAGCTCTCTTCCTACACTATTACCCTAGATTCCTAGAGATACTCCCAGACCAGAAATAAACTGCATGGAAATAATACTGG
>RJWM01036816.1:0-17880 GCA_004363535.1 Dasyprocta punctata
AAAAAAAAAAAAAAAAAATCTCTTTTACTTCTGAGACTCTATCAAAATAAAATAATCCTAAACACCTTATACCTTAAAGATGTCCACTGCTGCATATTTATTAATATGGAAAATTTAGAAACCAAGGGAATGACTAAATCTAAACACTTGTTGGAATATTATGTATATATTTTTAAAATTTACGCTCGGTGTGGTGGCACATGTCTGTAATCCCCGCACTCAGGAGGCTGAGGCAGGAGAATCACTGCAAGTTCAAGACCAGCCTGGACTACAAGGTGAGCTCAAGGCCAGACTGAACTGCATAGGGAGACCCTGTCTCAAATAAAAAGACAAAAAAGAGTTTATGAAGACCACAAAATAACCCACACATCTCAAATATGAAAAGCAATATACAAAATTTTATGTCACAGAAGGATAATCATAAGGCTCTTGTAGGTAAATGGATGCAACTTGTGATCATGTTCTTGGGTGAAATGGTTTGGACTCACATAGGTGAATATCATGTTGTCTCCCTAGTATAAAAAACTGAAGGAGTTAGTGGGATTCAAAATGTACAAGAAATATTGTAAAAGTGAAAGGGGTGGAAATGTTTAAAAAGGGAAGGTGGTAGACATTGTTAATTCCCTATTATTTTGTTTTAAAGTACTGTATCATTTTCATTTCGTTGTTTTATTTTGAGTGGTTTTATTCTGTTTTGTTTGGTTTCATTTTATTACATCTGATGGCATGGGCAGCTATTTCAAAGATAACAAGATATATTATGATAGTCCTTACTGATTTCCCATTATCTTGTTTTGAAGTCCTGTTTTGCTTTCACTGTTTTGTTTTGATTGGTTTTATTCTGTTCTATTTGATTTTATTAGGTCTAATGGTATGGACAGCTATTTTGAAGATGAGAGGACTGTTGATTTCCAATTATCTTGTTTTGAAGTCCTATATCATTTTCACTGCTTTGTTTTAATTAATTTTATTCTATTCTGTTTTATTTTATTTTATTTTATTAGGTCTGATGGTATGGACAGCTATTTTGAAGATAACAAGAGCCATTATGGTAGCCATTGTTGATTTCCTATTACCTTGTTTTGAAATCCTGTATCACTTTCACTGTTGTTTGGTTTCATTTTAATGTGTCTGACAGTATGGACAGCTATTTTGAAGAAAACGAGGCATTATGGCAGCCACTGTTGATTTCCTATTATCTTGTTTTAAAATTCTGTATCACTTTTACTGTTTTGTTTTGACTGACTTTATTCTGTTTTATTTTGTTTGGTTTTACTCTCTTAAAAAATTTATGTCATGACAGACACAAAGAGATGCTGAGCAGATCACTTTGTATCTGTTCAACTACAAGGAGTGTGGTTAGCTCAGTGATGACAAACCTTTTAGAGACCAAGTACACAAATTGCTACCTAAAATTCACTTATTTATTGCAAGACACCAACACTGCAATTAAACCTGAATGCTTGGCTGCTGGGCGATGCTGGGGTTACTTGGCTTGAATGCTAAAAGAGAGGGCTCTGCATGCCTACTATGGCACGAGTACCATAGGTTTATCACCGCTGGGTTAACAGATAGCTTCCTTCAGTTTTCACAGTTTCTTTAGAATATGCCTCAGTCAGCTCTTAACCAGAGGACACCCCTTCCTTCAGAACCGCCCCCTGTTGATGACTCAGCAACATATGCCTTTCAGGCCAGGGTTCTTCTGTCAGGCAACTGGCATAGGCCAAGACTTTGTCAAGTGTGCACTGCAGTCTGACAGCTTCCTCTACCTTAAACTGCTTGCTTCCCTTTTTCTTACCAGACACTATTCCCAATAAATCCTTTCCCCTCTTACTTTACCTCAGGGTTGGATTCCTGAGGAACCCAAATGGCACAAAAATTTACTGTATCCACACTGACAGAGAAACAAAAGTCACAAAAGTAGGTGGAGACTCCAGTAAATAAGCTAACAACTTTAGTTAAACTGCTGTATTATCTGAGTATTTCATAATGACCATCTGCTACTTATATATAACTTAAAAAACATTAAAATGAAACTTTATGCTATATTTTTCTCCTGAAGAAATATTCTGATGCCAGGCTAAGTTGGTATGCTTTACAATATTCCTAAATTCAACAGAAGGATCTTAACTAACCTGCTGATGTTCTTCAGAAAAACTGCATGCCCAGTTACTAATGAATGAAAAGATCAAGGAATAGGCATCATAGACATTTCCTCATTTATTTAACTAGAAGCTGCACTCATTTAAAGATTTTTAGAAGAGATGATGGCACCCATTTAGTTAACCCTGATCTTTCACAGATGAGAAACATGGCCAGACAGGATGACTGCGTGAACAATGAACAGTTGTTGGCCCTGTTTCTCAATACCTGGGTTCATTTCTTTCCAGAGACAATGGTAATGCATCTAACAAAAACATATGATTCCAGAGAGGCTACAATACGACAATTATTCTGAGAACTATTTAAAATCTAGCTCCTTCACTCTTCCTATGATGAATGACAGCATCTAGCATGTTACACTAGGTTTCCACTCCAAGTGTGGACTCCCTGAGCACACAGGCTCAAATTGTATCACCTTAACAAACCTCTCTTGAACTATAACCCCAAAGCCTCCCTATTTCCGCTATCTTCCTCCCACTTTCCTTTCCTGCTATTCTTCTCAACAATTCACATTGAAGGCTTTCCACCTTTACTTCAAGGAGCTGTTTTCTGTTTTTCCTTATTATTACTATGGATTAAATCCATAGCTTTCACAGTGACAGTTTACTCTTTAAGACTGGGTCTTGCTAAGTGGCTTGAGCTGGGCTCAAACTTGGAGCCTTCTGCCTCAGCTTCCCCCAGTGCTATGATTATAGGTCTGTTCCACCACACCCGTTTTTTTTGTTTTTTTTTTGTTTTGTTTTGTATTGGGAATCGAACTCAGGACCTTGCACTTGCCAGGCAGGTGCTGAGTTACTGAGTTATATCCCCAGCTCACCATGCCCAGCTTTAAACTGCTACCTTTAGATATATGACCTCATTTGGCCTCTACAAGAACTGCTCTTAAATGTTAAGAGTCAACAATAATCTCCAACCGCAAAGGAAGTTCACTTGACCAACGTGCAATATCTGACCACTCCTACAACTTTCATCATCACTTTCTCAGTGTTCTTCTTCTCAGTAGAAGTGTCTACAACTGCCCTTTAAATACTGGTTACTTATCTCTGCTGTAGCACAAAAACCATAACCAGACAAGATGTAAATATTCAGTACATCTATGTTCCAATATAACTTCATTTATGAAACTGAAGTCTGAATTTTGTATATTTTCTATGTTACAGACTATTATTCTGCTTTTTTTCCCAAACCATTTAAAGATGTAAAAAATACTGTTAGTTTGTGGCCTGTGCAAAAACTAACAGTAGGTCAGTTTGTTAACCTTAGTCCTCCCCCTTGCCCAAATCAGAAATCTCAGTTGTCCAAATTACTTCTTTTCCCCTAGCCACCAGAGTCAATCCTTACCTTTAGCAAAGTGTCTGGCATAAATTAATTTAATGGTTTATGGCATTCCTCGATTAACAGTAAGAGCTTTAAGGGTAAGGTCCTTGCCTTAATCCTCATCAAACCTAGCAGAGGTGCCTACAACCCTGTAGGCAATCTATAAAAGGGCTCTTTTTTTTTTTTTTTTTAAATCTTTCTTCTAGTTCAGAACAGAGAATACCACCATCATGAAAGGAAACTGTGCATCCTATGAATTTAAATCCAACCTTGTGCTAAGTCATAAGGCTTTTTAGTTTAGCATATTCCTGAACTTGACAGTAAGCTTTAAAGGAAGAAAAGAAACATACCAGATTTTAAAATGCATTAAAAGGCTGAGGTCGATGGAATGTATTCATTACTAAGCACGAATAATAATGGCCATTACTGTTCAGTGCTTTCACAACTGTTTAATTCTGTTTTTTGGGTGCTTTTTCTGCTTGCATCTTTGAGACTTGGTCACATCTTAAAAGGATGCCAATACAGTGACTTTTATCAATTCCAGACAACCAGAACACATCAAAAAGCAGCAAATTAACAAAAGAATAGTAACTACCATTTATTGAATACTCACCACGTGCCAGATACTGCTAAGTTATATGACATAGATTAGCCTTAACTTCAAAGTGAGCATTGAAATATGTATTTCACTTTGCAAATTTTAAAGATGAAGAAACTATGGCACAAAGTAGTTAACTTGCCCACAAATAACCAGTAGGTGTAACCCTGAGACAAATCCAAATGGTTAGTTACTTTTCTCATTGCTGAGACAAAATACCTGATGATGCCCAAAGCTAAAAAAGGAAAGGTTTAGTTGGGAATGGTGGCATACACCTGTAATCCCAGAATTTGGGAGGCTGGGACAGGAAGATTCTCATGAATCTGAAGCCAGACTGGGCTACATACTAGGAATTCAAAGCTAGCCTGAGCTACATAGCAAGACCCTGCTTCCCACCAAAAAAAAAAAAAAAAAAAAAGGCAAACAGTGTGGCCCACATGGACATTTACATGGATGTGGGCAAAGAGTTCAGCCAGGAAGTGGAAAATGATGGGCATGATCAGATAGATTTCTATATCTTTTCCCTGTCTGCAAATAATGGAGATGTCCAGAAGACCAGGATTACATGGATACTCTCCCTCCAACTGTTGGTGATGATGTGGGCAAAGGAGAAGCACCCAATGTTGTCTGTATGCATGTTGGAAGTCTAACTTGGTGGACAACAGATAAAGTAGTTCATTCTTTGGGAGTAAATGATATTTTGGAGATAAAACTTTTTGAAAATTGGGCAAATGTCCAATCAATGGGATATGTACTTGTTTGTGTTGGATCTGAAGCATCTTCAAAAAAGTTAATGGAGATGTTGCCTAAAAGAGAACTTCATGGCCAGAATCTTGTTGTAACTCCATGCAATAAACAGTTGCTGAGTCAATTTGAAATGCAGTCCAGGAAAACTACACAAGCAGGACAAATGTCTGGAGAAGGTAAAGCTGGTCCTCCAGGAGACAGTTCAAGTGCAGCATTTCCACAAGGTGGTAGAGGATGGGGTAGTTTTCCAGGGGCTGTTCCTGGTGGGAACATTTCCTGGGCCAGCAGGACTGGGAGGGCCTCCCTGACCTTTTCCAGTTGGACAGACTCCACCACAACCACCTGTATGTCGCCATGGTCCACGTGGCGGGTCTCCTAATCGAGATCACCCTCCACCACAGTTCTTTTTCCTGGACAGCCTTTTGGGAAGACTCCGTTGGGTCCATTTCTTCACGGTCCTTCACTTCCAGTTCCAGGTAATGGCCTCCCTCCTGCCCCATCATGTCCACAACAGGGACCACTGTTACCTCCAAGCCCCTCTTCATCTTGCCCATTTAGTCCACCACTTACATTTGCTCCTCCTCCACATCTTTCAGGACCACCTTCAGGTGCGCCACCACCAGCTCCACAAGTGCATCTAGCTTTCCTTCCTCCATCAACTAATGGCAGCATGCCTACATCAGATAGTCAAGGTCCATCACCAACAGACCCTATGGCTGAGCTCCACCATATGACAGGGGTGACTATGAACCCCTGCAAGTGAAATGGATATTGCAAGAACACCACTGATGAAGCAGAGTTTGAAGAAATCATGACTAGAAATTGGGCAATCTTAAGCAGTGCTATTCTAAGAGCTGCATCTAATGCCAGTGCTGGTGATTATGGGAGTGCTACTGAGATACTGGTAACTGCAATTTCTCTAATTAAACAATCCAAAGTACCTGCTGGTGACTGGCTGCTGCAAAGTTCTTTACAGTTCTTTGAAAAATTGCCTTCATGAAATTGAATCCAAGTCATATGGTTCTGGATTGAGAAGACATGAACAATCAAAAGAGAGGGACCAGAGTAGATCATGAGAAAACAGTTGGCATCATAAATCTTGCAGTATAGGTTGCCATGATGATTATTATAGACAGAGAAGCAGGGAGAGAGAGACACCTCAACCAGGACCAAGAGTGAGAGTATCGTTATCATTAGAAGCTGAAGGAACAGGAACACCTTCTAAGATAAAACATTTTGCATGGGGGAAAAATAAACTTCTCCAGCAGTTGGCTTCTTGTGATTGAACTGAACCTGTAAAGATTCATAAATAAACTCAACAGGAATAGATCTGAATAAAGCAAATCTGCATAAACGGAAACCAGTAGTTCTACTTTTATTTTTTATGTTGCTCAACTGTTTTATTTGAAGGAAACCTGTGTGACTTAAAAAATTAATAGCTTTTGCAACTTTATTACTGGTTATATACATTTGGCCATTATAATGTGCAAGCAACTGGAAAAACAAAGTCAAGAAAAGTGCTTGTTTTTATAGTAGTTTGTTCTTAAAAATGTTCATATTATAATGTCTTTAAACATGACCACTTTGATTACAATAGATGCAGTATTGTAATAAACTGTTTAATGGGGGAGAAAAGAGAAAAAGTTTATTGAGAACACAGTTTTTACAGGTTTCAGTTCATAGTTAGCTGGATCCAAGGCAGGGTGGCATGGCAGAGGGGCATCATAGAGGAGAAACTGTTCACAGCAGGCAGAAGACAGAAAAGCAAGCAAGGGGCCTTAACAGTCTCTTTCTTTCCCTTTTATTTTCTATTTGTAGCCTACTGGGCATATGGTGGATGGGTGGATGCTAAACCAATTAGTGGACTGATTTAGTAATCACACACCCTTAATCCCAGCACTCTTAATCCTACTATTGTACCATGAATCAGTCACATACTCTACATCAAGTCACCTCTGAAAAAGCCCTGCCTATGACCACATAAGGCTTTGGGAGGACATCTAGACAAAAACCATAATAGTTACCAATTCTAAAATCTGGCCAGGTGTGGTGGTGCACGCCTGTAATCCCAGCACTCGGGAGGCCAAGGCAAGAGGATCACCAAGAGTTTGAGGCCAGTCTGGGCTACATAGTGAGTTCCACACCAGCTTGAACTGCATAGTGAGACCCTGTCTCAAAAACAAAAAAACAAAACAACAACAACAACAACAAAAAAACAAACCTGAAATCTGTGCTCTTACTCACTGGTTGAATAAACGTTATAACCCATGTATGTCAATAGCCACATGATGAGAAATGTAGTCCAAAACGAGCTGAATGGAAAGTTTCAAAGCCCTGTTTGTAACATATCATAATTGTTACATATATACAATGTGCAAAGTATACAATTAATAACTCTCTCCAACGATGTTGACTAAATGAAAAAAAAAAAACAAGTGGGAAGAGTCACTTTGTTGATATGGCACAGACTCGTATCTCAAAGATGAAAAACAAAACTTTGTGGTACATTAGAACTGCCATGTCTCCCTTTCCCACTGTTAACAGAGCCACTGACATGAAATGCCAGACATCCTATAACCACCTCTGGTCTTGCTATTCAACAAATTACTGCATCTTTGCTTTCTTGTGAAGCAGACATGAAAACCACTCTGTCTATTTCTTACAGAGGAGCGATTATTTGAAATTAGAATTTATCTGTATTACTTCTACCTTTTTTCTGTTTTGCTTCTTTAAAATAAAAAAATAAAATTAGAACTTAATAAGTAAACATGTAAAAAGTAAATTTAAATCTAAACAATTCCAGAGGCTGAAGCAGGAGGATCTAAAGATGGAAGCTCACCTGGGTAAATTAGTGAAGCCCTGTCTTAAAATGTGAGGCCAGCTTGGATATAAGTGGTGGCATACACAGCAAGTGCAAAGCCAGACTGGAACATAAAACAAAAACAAAACAGAACAGAATGAAAGAAAGGAAAAAAAGAAAGGGGAAAGGCCAGGCAAGACAAGATGGACTGAAAGGGTGGTGAAAGGGCTGATGCTGTAGCTCAGTGACAGAGTACCCACCCTGGGGTTCAATCTCCCTAGTACAAGGGTTGGGAGATACTATACTTTGGCTTATACTCAAAGCTTGTTTGCTTCATGGGAACTGTGAGAAAGGGAAGGAAAATACTACCCTTGATAATGTGAAACCATAAACATATCCATCACGCGGATTTAGGGATAAATCTACCATATGATTCAGGAACCTCCAGATGGGAAACTAACAAAACTGGTCCATGCCTGTAAGGCTCCTGGACATCAAGCAGAAACAAAAGTAAAACCACCATGGAAGATGACCTCGACACCAAATGCACAGGATTCAGAAAACAGAACATTCTCATAAAAACTATGAAATAAGTGTGATTAGCAATGAATAAAGATACAAAAACATCAAATCATATGGAATAAAACACAAAAAGAACAAGGAGAAGGAAAAATAGGAGGAGAAAAAGGAGGAGGAGGAAGAGAAGGAAAGGACAAAAAAGAGAAGAAAAAAGAACAAGAAGAAACCTGAACAACCAAATGGAACCTCCAGAAATAAAAAAGTCAGAAATCTGAAACTCCAGTAATGACTTAGCCACTAGGGAAGAAACAATTGAAGAAAGAATTTTTTTTTTTTTTTTTAAATGAGACATCTTGCTATGTAGAGTCTAGGCTGGCCTTGAACTCACTATGTAGCCCAGGCTGGCCTCAAACTCACAGCTGGCCTCAAACTCACAGCAATCCTCTGCCTCAAGTACTGGGATTTCAGGCGTGCACCACCACACCTTGCCAAAGCAAAAGTGAACTGGAAAATATATTTAAAGAACTTACCAAAAATGCTATAGAGAAAAATAAAGAAACCTGCTCTGATCCAGAAAATAATTTAGAGCTAAAACTGACAAATGGCTGAATTAAAGGGACTGGGGATACAGCTCAGTGGCACAGCGCCTGCCTGGCAAGTGCAAGGTCTTTAGTTGGGTTCCCAGAACCAAACCAAACCAAACCAAACCAAACCAAACCAAAAACATGGATCAAAATATCATGTTGTCTATAGGTGAAGACTTATATGAAGTTTTAATACTTCATTTTCAATACGAATATGTCTGTTTTTCTTGCCTTGTTGGACAGGCCAGGATCTCCCAATACAGTGTTGATAAAAAGTGAGAATAGGATTTTGAGGGGAGGTGGCAAGAAAAACAGACATATTCGTATTGAAAATGAAGTATTAAAACTTCATATAAGTCTTCACCTACAGACAACATGATATTTTAAACAGAAAACTTTAAAGAAATCTACAAAAAAAGTTCAATGAAATTATCAATTATTAATTATTAGGTTAATATGCAAAAACACATTAGTATCAATTTTATCTGTATATATTAACAGTGTGCAGATGGAGACTACAGGCTTTAAAAATACCATGTATAACAGGATCCAGAGAAAAAGATAAAAACATTATTTTAGGGATTAACTTGACAACAGATGTGTAAGCCTGGATGCTGAAAAGTGTAGCAGTGCTGAACTTAAATAACCTTTAAGTAAATAAAGAGATGGACACAATTTCTTCATGAATCAAGAGACAATATTAGTAAGAGGCAATTTATCCAAAACTGATCCATATAATAAATGTGACCCTAGTCAAATCCTCAACAGATTTTTGGTAGAATTTGACATGCTGATTCTAAAATTTACAGGGAAATGCAGAGTTTAGAATAGTTAAAATAATTTCAAGAAAACGAAAGTTGAGGGTACCCAACAGCGACCAAGATAATATGCTATAATGACAGCATATAATTCAAAAGAATAGTCTATAAATAGAGTTATACAAATATGATCAACTGATTTTCCACAAAGATGTCAAGGTAATTGTGGGGCAGTAGAGTATTTTTTACAAATAGTGCTAGACAGCTGGATATGGGAAAAAAAAAAAAACCCAGTCATATGCAATTCACAAGCAGTAACTTAAAAGGAGATGAGATCTAAATGCAAAAGTTAAAAACATAAAAATGTACAACAGAAAATCTCCACTCATGAAATAATGTACACTATCTCATGTACATTAATTTTATATGTTACTACATAACAAATTATCATAAAGTTACTCTGCTCAGGGTATTGTAAGGATAAACTCAAGGTGTCTGCCAATCTGTGCTCACATCCTCATCTTGCGATACTCTTCCAAGCTCTCATGACTGTGACAGAACTCAGTTCCTTGTAATTATAAGACAAAGGTTTGGTGGGCATGTAGAACTAAAACTCTTGCACATTTCTGAAAAGAGTATAAATTTTCATTTATAACAAATCCTATATACAATGCAAAAGATGCAATAAAACAGAATCTAATAGTTAATTATTTGCTATTAAAATGCCTTTGTAAGCTAGGGGTGGCAGAGGGCTAGCATGCACGAGGACCTGGATCCAAACCCCAGAACCATCCCCCTATACACACACACACACACACACACACAAAAGGGTAGGAGCAGGGAGTCTATGTATCAGGTATGGTGGCACATACTGGTAGTCCAGCTATTTGGAAAGATCACTTAGGCCCTGAGATTAGCTTGAGAAATAGCAACAACTTGCTGAAAGAAAGGGGAGGAGAGGGAAAAGGGGATGGGAAGGGGAAGGGAAGGGAAGGGAGGAGAAAGGAAATGGGGAAGGGGAGGATGGGGGAAGAAGGGGAGGGAGGAGAAGGGGGGAAGTGGAAGGAAGAAGGGCAAGGAGGGAAAGGGGAGGGGTGGGAAGAGAGGGAGAGGAAGGTGGAGGGGAAAGCGGGGGAGAACGAAGGTAAGGCAAAGCAAAGGAAGAGGCCATATTAAGAAAGGGGCAAATTTTCCACATACCAATATCTCAATGCAGAAAAGGTACAATGGTACCTCAGTTCATGAACTTAATTTGTTCCATGATTTTGGCAAAGATGGCCATGCCTGTGTTTGTGCTGAAAAGACGGCCATGGTGTGTTTGTCACTCCTCACAGAGTCTGTAAACAAAAACAAAATTTTGCCAAGCACTTTTGTTTGCAAACTAAATTGCTGTGGAACACACTTGTAATCCCAACACTCAGGAGGCAGAGGCAGGAGGATGGCCAACAAGTTTGAGGCCAGCCTGGGCTATGTTAGTGAGTTCAAGGCCAACCTGTACTACATAGCAAGACCTTGTCTCAAAACAACAACAAAAACAACAAAATAGCATTAAAAAATAGCATCAGGAGATAAAACACTTAGGAATAAATTTAACTAAGTAAGTATGAGGCCTGTAACACTAAAAATAATAAAACACTGCTGAAAGAAGTTAAAGATCTAAATAGAAAGACATCTTGTGATCATGCATTGAAAGTGTTGATATTATTAAGATAGTGATATTCTCCAAACCAATTTACAAATAAAATGTAATCTTTATCGGAATGATCTTTTTTAGCTGATCCTAAACTTTATATGAAATAGCAAAGAATCCTAAATAACCAAAAGACTCTTGAAAAGGAAAAACAAAGTTGGAAGATTCATAGTCTCCAATTTCAAAACTTACTATAAAGCTACAATAATCCAAACAGTATTAAGGGATATACAAGTCAAGAGAACAGCACTGATAACTGATATTCTAGGAATAAACCCATATGTGTGTAATTGATTTTTGACAAGACTGCTAAAACCACTGAAGGGAGAAAAAAATAGGCTCACTGACAAATGGGACTGACACAACTGGATATCCAAATGTGAAAGATGAAAGAGTAAAGTAGGTTGGGCGTGGTGACACACACACTTATCTACAATCCTAGCACTCTGGGAAATTGAGGCAGGATAGCAAGTTCTAGCCCAGTCTGCACAATTTTGCATGACCCTGTCTCAAAAATATATATATATATTTTTTGCCGGTACTGGGGATCAAACTTACAGCCTCATGCTGCCAAGCAGGTGCTTAAGCCATTGAGCCAAACTCCTGGCCCTATTTGTTTTGCGGCAGGGTTGCACTATGTAGTTCAGGTCAGCCTTGCTCATGTTGTAGTCCAAGCCAGCCTTGAACTCTCAGCCCTCCACCTACCTCAGCCTCCCAAGTGCTGGGATTAAAGACGTGCGCCACCACACCCGGCATCAAAAATAATTTTTAAAAGATGTGGAAGCGAGGCCTGGGGATATAGCAAAGTGCAAAGGTCCTGGAATCAATCCTCACTACAAACAAATAAACAAATGCAAACAAAACACCAGAAATATAAAGTAGAATCTCACCCCTATCATATATAAAAACTAACTCAAGGGGCTGAAGATGTAGCTTAGTGGTACAGCACTTGCCTTGCTCGTGCTGAGCTGGGTTTGATCCCCAGTACTCTCCCCCGACACACACACACCTCCACTATTAAAACAAAATTAGCCAGGTTTAGAATGGCTTGCTTTACATAGTGCGACCCTGCCTCAAAAAACCAGGGCTGGGGAGTTTGGCTCAGCGGCTTAAGAGCCTGCCCTGGCAAGCGCGAGGTTGTGAGTTCAATCCCCAGTGCCGCAAAAAAAAAAAAAAAAAAAGAATGGCTTGCTTGTAATTCTAGAGCTTAAGAGGCCGATGTAGGAGAACTACAAGTTTGAAGCTATCCTGGGCTACACTGTGAATTCAAGTCTGGCCTGGACAACATAGGTAGTAAGATCCTGTCTTAAAAACAAACAAACATGAAACAAGACCAAAAAAATCCCTTTAAAATCAAAGTGGATAAAAAAGCAGTATAAAAGTGAAAACTACATAAAATTCTTAGAAGAAAATACAAATAAAACTTCATGACCTTGGATTTGGAAATGGATTCTTAGCTATAACACTAAAAGTATAAGGAAGAGAAGACAAGATAAATTGCATATGCCTGTAATCCTAGCACTTGGGAGGCTAAAGCAGGATGGTCACAAATCTGAGGCCTGTCTGGGTTACAGAGTGAATTTAAAGCCAGTCTGAACTACATAGTAAGACCCTGTCTCAAAAAGTCGAACAATCAAGCAAACACTATCAAGAAAGTAAAAAGAAGCTAGGTGTGCTAGAAAATGGTTATAATCCTAGCACTCTGTAAAGCAGAAGCAGGAGGATCATAAATTCAAGTCTGGTTTGGGCAACTATAGACTCTTTCTGAAAAGGCTGGAATGCAGTTCAGTGAGAAGGCCCTGGTTTCAATTCTCGGTGCTGCCCAAAAGGAGGGAGAATATTTTACCAAACCTCCGAAATAATTTAAGATGGCTTCCACTAAAACACAATAAATAAATTCTTTTAAAAGAAAGAAGGTAAGCCGGGCGTGGTGGTGCACGCCTTTAGTCTCAGCACTCGGGAGGCTGAGGTAGGAGGAGCATTGTACATTCAAGGCCGGTTTGGGCTACAATGTGAGTGCAAGGCCGGCCTGAACTACATAGTGCGACCCTGCCTCAAAAAAAACTAGGGCCGGGAGTTTGGCTCAGTGGCTTAAGCACCTGTCTGGCAGGGGCGAGGTTGTGAGTTCAATCACCTGGTGCCGCGAAAAAAAAAGAAAAAAAGAAAAAAAAAGGAAAGAAAGAAGATAACTGTTATGACTTGTATCTAGATGTCACCCCAGAGCCTCATGCAGTCACAGGTAGGGAGTCTTGAAGATGGCTGGATTAGAGGGCATGATGCTGGGATTAAAGATGAAATGCTGCGATTAGGAGTGCCCCATCCTGGATGTGGATGGCACCACCTCAAAGATGGGTAGCCTAGATGGACTATAAAGGGATGGAAAGAAGCTGCTTTGCTGCTGTACTGCCTTCTGCCTCTCCTACTTCGCCATGAATGGTTTCTCCTCTGTGATGCCCTCTGCCATGCCACCCTGCCCTGGAACCAGTCAACTATGAACTAAAACCTCTACAAACTGTGAATCGAAATAAACTTTCCTCCTTTAACTTGGGTGTTAAGTATTTTGGTTGTTCAATACGATTAGTCATCATGAATATGCAAATAAAAACCACAATGAGAAACCAATATTCTCAAATAACAGGAAAGTAGTGGTTAGAAAAATTAGAAAATTTAAAGTAGAGTATCTCATTACAGTAGAAAGACAGGGAAGAGGAAGAAGGGAAGGATAAGAAAGGGTAGGGAAGGGTCAGGAAGAGAAGAACAGGGAAAGAAAGGGAAGCAAAGAGAAAGGAAGGGAAGGTAAAAGGAAGGAAAAGAAGGAAGGCAGGAAGGCTAGCTTCTTAGTGGCTCACTTGTTAGGAAAACAAAGAAATTAACTCTCAATGGCAAGTTAATTAAATCATGTTTGCAGCAGTTTGAAGAAATGTACCCAGAGAGGGCTGGGGATTTAGCTCTGCAGTTCTGCTCTTGCCTGGTAAGCAGAAGATCATGAGTTCAATCCCCAGTACCAAAAAAAAAACAAAAACAAAAAAAAAAAAAACAAAAAAGAAAAAGAAATATATCCAGAGAAAATAAACAGGTTTAAGACTGTAAGCCTTTCAGAAAGATTAGTTGTTCCAAGAGTTGAAAGTACTGAAGATCAATAATCTACAATATTTTTAAACACAAGACAAATGATTTCAAGTAGATTTCTCTCTTTTGATAAGTTGAGAAGTTACCAATACTGTTCAGTTTTTCTTTTATTCAAGGAGTCAATGACAAGTTTCAAATGATGAAATAATGAGGTTCTAGTACTCAGCATTGAACAGCTTCAAAATGAGAAGTTGAGAAAATACTACTCTGGTACAACATAAAGTAGAATTTTCAAAGATGTGTTTTATTTATGATAGTAAAATGTGTGGTGTAGGAAAAGGTTTAGAGCCAGGCATGGTGGCTTGGCTATATACCTGTAATCCCAGGAGGTGGAGGTAAGAGGATAACAGTGAGTCTGAGGCCAATCCTGGCTACATAGTGAGTTCAAGGCCACCCTGAACTACATAATCAAACCCTGGCTCAAAAAACAAAATAAACAAAAAATAAAAAGGGCTTAACTGGGTAACTTATAAAGCTTGTGAAGATAAAAGGTAGTTATTCATTACATTTTTCACAAGCTGTTTTTCTGGAAAATATCTGAATTTATCATGACTTACTGAACTGACAGTGTCAATGGTCAACTTCTTTTAGTCAAGGGCTTAACCATTATCAGAAATAAAAGTTGAAAAGTTGAATATGGTGGTAGAGACCTGTAATCCCAGCTATTGAGAAAGCTGAGGCAGGAGGATCCCAAATTTGAGGCCGGTCTGGACAGCTTAGTGAGACACTGTTTCAAAATAGAAACTTAAAAAATCAGTCCTCCCAGATTTAAAGACTCAATCCAAAAATGGGCATCTGAGATGAACACACAATTCTAAGATGAAGAAGTACAAACAGCAAATAAATACGTGAAAAAATGTTCAACAGCACTGGTCATTTGAGAGATGCAAATGAAAACAACACTGAGATTCCACCTCACCCCAAAAAGAATGGCTAGTATTAAGAAGTCAACCAATCACAAAGGCTGGAGGGGCTGTGGACAAGAAGGAACCCTTCTCCATTGTTGGTGGGAATGCAGGTTGGTGCAACCACTGTGGAAATCAGTGTGGAGATTCCTCAAAAAGCTAGGATTGGAGGTCCCATTTAATCCAGCTATTCCCCTTCTGGGTATCTTCCCAAAACAACTAAAAACAACATATCACAGCAATATATGTCCACCTATGTTTATAGCTGCACAGTTCATAACAGCCAGATCTTGGAAACAACCTAAATGCCCCTTGACTGAGGAATGGACAAAAAAGATGTGGTATTTCTATATAATGGAATACTACTCAGCTATAAAGAACAATAAACTAAGCCGGGCATGGTGGCGCACGCCTTTAATCCCAGCACTCGGGAGGCTGAGGTAGGCGGAGCATTGTGGGTTCGAGGCCGGCTTGGGCTACAACGCGAGCACAAGGCCGGCCTGAGCTACATAGTGCGACCCTGCCTCGAAAAACCAGGGCCGGGAGTTTGGCTCAGTGCCTTAAGCGCCTGCCCTGGCAGGTGCGAGGTTGTGAGTTCAATCCCCGGTGCCGCAAAAAAAAAAAAAAAAAAAAAAAAAAGAACAATAAACTAGACATTTTCACTCTTAAATGGATGTGCCTTGAAAATATACTTATCAATGAACTAAATAAGTCACACATATGTAACCAGATTGTTGCACTTGTGTGACAAGCTATAAGAAAATTTATGTATGTATATAAAAAATTAGTTAAGATAGTTAAAGAAAAAGAATTTTAAGTGGAAAGTAGTTTTCACAGGGTCATTTTCAGATTTCATTTTTACTATGAATTGTTCTTTTGAAAATAACATAGCATTCACAACATTTGTGTTTCTTGCTGGTGTTTTTCTAATGTCCTATACATTCTTTTTTGTTATAAAAAATAATAAAAAAATAAAAATAGAAAATGACTGGAGTTGTATGTAGCTCAGTGGTAGATTGGCAGAGTACTTGCCTAGTATACACCAATCACACACACACACACACACACACACACACACACAGACAGAGGATAGATAGACACAGACACAGACACAGACACAGAGACAGACAGGGGGCTGGGGGGAGGAGAGGGAAAGGGAGAGTTGAGTAAGCTGAGGTCCATACCACACAAGTTTAATAGTATGTATGTATGTATGCATGTATTGGTACTGGAGATTGAACCCAGGGCCTTTGTATTGAACTATATTCCCAGTCCTTCTTAAAATTCTGACAGGATTTCACTATGATGCCCAGGAGGGACTCAAACTTGTGAACTTCATGTCTACTAACATGCTAGAATTATAGGCACATGCTATAACACCCAGTTGTGACCTGCACACCCCACCCCCTTTTAGCTTGCAGCCAAGACTGTAATTTTTCAGGAAAATAAAATTGTTTTCAGCTACTGTCATCAATGATGGCTCTGAAAATTAGCTTTTGCTATGTCTTATATAATATTCAATAAAAATCAACCTAGAGTTATAAGGTACAACAACACTATGTGAAAAACCATGGTTGTCATTTCAACAACTGACCTTTTAAATATGAGCAACGTCAAACTGCTTTGTACAATTCCCATGTTATTAAAAGTTAAACAAGTGAGATCTCCATTCTCAAAGAAATTTCCAATGGACACATTTCCTTGGCTCAAACCGTAGTTCCAGAAGCATTTTTAGGATCTCAATGCAATGCAAAACAAATTTCTACACTTCAAAATCTATTTAATGGTGCATTTATGGAACTTTTTTTCTTTTTTGGTTGTTTGAGACAGTCTCACAATATAGTTCAGACTGGCCTTGAACTCACTATGTAGCCCAGGCTGGCCTCAAACTCCTCTAATCCTCTTGCTTCAGCTTCAGTTATAGGCACGCACTACCTTGCCAGGCTATTGTGCTTTTACCTAACCTTCACTTGGAAGTAATTAATATGTGATGTAATGATATGCTAAAAGAGAAATTAAAAAAAAAATTTAGGAGCTGGGTGTGGTGGCACACACCTGTAATTCCAGCACTTGGGAAGCTGAGGCAGGAGGATCATTGCAAGTTCAAGACAGCCTGGGCTACATAGTGAGTTCAAGGCCAACCTGAACTGCATAGTGAGACCCTGTCTCAAAAAATAGGGATGGGGATTTAGCTCAGTGGCATAAGCACCTGCCTGGCAGGCGTGAGGTTGTGAGTTCGATTCCCAGTACTACCCACACACACAAAAAAAACATTAGGGCACAACGGTGCACATCTGTAATCCCAGAATTTATGGAGGCTGAGGCAAAAGGATCTCAAACTTGAGCCTAGCCTGGGCAACTTATGAGACACTATCAGTGCTGCAGATTGAACCCAAGGCTTCACACATGCTAAAAACATTAGGTATACCCTTAACCCCAAGTGTAGAACCTTCAGGAGGAATTTGACTATTTTGATCCTTAATCTTTTATATTTGAATTCATTTGTCAGCTTCTACAACACCACTGATCATTCTATTTCTTACATATAAATGGGACAGCCAACATTTGCGAAGTGCTCTGTACAAGTTAGGCACATTACATAATTTATTCCATACCACAACTCCATGAAGTTGATGCTATTATCCCGCATTTTGCAGATCAGGAAACTGA
>RJWM01036817.1:0-17781 GCA_004363535.1 Dasyprocta punctata
AAAAAAAAAAAAAAAAAAAAAAAAAAAAGAAGAAGTAAAGGCAAAAATCACATGACCATCTGAATAGATGCAGGAAACGCCTTTGACAAAATCCAACATCCATTCAGAAAACAGGTATAGGACTTTATCTCAGTCTGATAAAAGCCATTTGTGACAAATCTACTACCAGCATCAAGAACAAGACAAAGTGGTCCACTATCAGTGCTGCTGTTCAACACAGTACCTGAAACATTAGCAAGAGCAATTAGACAAGCAAATCAAATAGCTGGGCATGGTGGTACATGACTATAATACTAGCACTCAGAAGGGTGAGGCAGGAGGATAGCTGTGAGTTGGAGGCCAGCCTACACTACATAGCAAGACCCCGTCTTAAAACAAAAGCAAACAAACAAACAAACAAAAAGGACAATGAAATAAAAGGGATATATAGGAAAAGAAGTCAAATTATCCTTTGATAATTTGATCCTCCATAAAGAAGACCCCAAGAAATCCATCAAGAGTCCTAGAATAACCAAATTCATTACTGTAGCAAGATATGAAATCAACAAACAAAAATCAATAGCATTCTTATACACCAATAATGAACTCACTGAAAAAGAAATTAAGAAAACAATACCATTCACAATAACACCAAAAAAAAAAAAAAAAAAAGAAAGACAGACAGACAGACTTAGGAATTAACCTAAGGAAATGAAAGATGTCTACAATGAAAATTATAGTACTCTGAAAAAGTACATTGAAGAGGATATTAGAAAATGGAAAGACAGTCCCTGTTCTTGGAAAGGCATAATCAATATTGTCAAAATGGCCATATGTCCAAAATTGATATACAGATTTAATGCAATCCTATTCAAAGTACTAATAGCATTCCTTACAAAAAGTAGAGGAAAATAACTCATATGGAACCAGAAGAAACCAGAATAGCAAAGGCAACCCTGGGCAACAAGAACAAAGAAGGAGGCATCACAATTTGAGATCTTAAGTTCTACAGAGCTACAGTGATTAAAAAAAAACAAAAACAAAAACAAAAAACAAAAAACAAAAAAAAACCCAACATGGTACCGGCACAAAAACAAGCATGTGAATCAAAGGAATAAAGTAGAGGATGCAGAAACAATCCCTGGCACATTCAGCTATTTGATCTTTCACAAAGCAGCCAAAAACATACACTGGACAAAAGAGAGCCTCTTTATTAAATGGTGTTAGAAAAACTGGCTATCCACATGCAAAAGATTGAATCTACACATGTATCTCTCACCAAATACTAAACTAAAATCAAAATGAATGAAAGATATGTGTTAAAACAGCAACAATCAAGCCGGGCATGGTGGCACATGCCTTTAATTCCAGCACTCGGGAGGCTGAGGCAGGAGGATCCTTGTGAGTTCCAGACCAGCCTGGGCTACAAAGTGAGTTCAAGGCCAGCCTGAACTATATACTGAGACCCTGTCTCAAAAAATAGGGCCTGGGATTTAGCTCAGTGGCCTAAGCGCCTGCCTGGCAGGTTCGAAGTTGTGAGTTCCCTGGTACCAAAAAAACAAAACAAAACAAAAAAACCAGCAACAATCTGTGGGAAGATAAAATATGTAAAGTTATTGAAGATGGAAGTATAGACAAGGATTTTCTGAACAGAATCCCGGTGGCACAAGAAATAGTAGGAGAATCAACAAACAGGACCATGTCAAATTAAAAAGCTTCTACATAGTGAAGGAAACAACCAAAAGAGTGAGGAGACAACCAATAGAATGAGAAAAAAAAATTTCGAGTTATTCTCAACAGAGGACTAATATATGTAACAATTCAACTCTAATTAGCATGCATTCTTAAGTAAAAGAGGACACACAGTCCTGTGGCCACTATGTTACAATCCAACATATCATCACAAGAAACAGTTTATTCAAGTCTGTATTCTGCTTTAAAATAGTCTTCAGTGGCCTTGAACCTACTAGAACTCTTCATCGGGGTCAACCCTTCATTCATTATTTCATTAAAAAAATATTTAGGAGTTAATTCCTTATTCCTAATCACTCTTTTTTAAGGAAATAATTTTATAATGTTGGATGAAACTTGTATGTTTGAAACACCATTTTGATTCCATAGAACATGGAGTATAAGAATAGAAAGAAAAAGAACCCACCACAAGGAAAACCAAAAAGCGAAGTATAAAGAACTGAAACATAAAGAATCATGTAAATGTGAAATGTGCCAAGATTGGAAACATTTTAGTATTTAGTAATCCTTTCTCATAAACATGTGCCACCAGACACAAGAGGATCTAGAAGAAATATATACACGTACATGCTTGCTCTTGGAAAAACAACTCAAAACAGTATACATCTCAATTAGAGCAAGTATCCAGGGATGGTCCAGGTGCAGTGTGCTTAATAGTTTCATCCTGATTCAACAACAGCTGGTTAAACAGGTGTTTCTTTATGGCTTGTTACTCTGGCAAATTGAATGCAGTTGGTGGGCAATGCATTACCTTACTACTGTGATGATGTTACAACAATACAAGTACCAGATGTATTATTAGCAGACAAATACCAGACAACATCTGAAGACCTTAACAAGTCTCATTCAATTCATAAATTCCATCAAGCCAGAAAAAAAAATCCAAAACCAGACCACAACAAAGAATTAATATGTTATGTACATGTTACCTACCAACTCATGATGAATATGATCATAATGTACTGTTAAACCTGCACAAATAAGAATAATTTTTAAAAATAACGCTTAAGAAACTACGGTACTTATTCTTGATGAGAATCAAGGTCTAAAACTTACTTAGAGATAAAATTTATTGATATTAACAGTGTTCAATGTATGTGTATTTACACATTTTAGAAAGGCAAGTAGGCAAGTGCCTAACACATTATGCTACATTCTTCTTTGAGGAAGTAGTATTTACATTTTATTTTTCATTGTTTTTTTTTTTTTTTTTTTTTTTTTTTTTTTTTTTTTTTTTTTTTTTTTTGAAACAGGGTTTCCTATGTAGTGCAAGTAGGCCTCAAACTTGCAGCAATCCTGGCTCAGTTTCTTGAGGTTTTTGTTGTTGTTGTTGTTGTTGTTGTTTTTGAAGTTTGCTATTATTATAATTCAAATTCTTTGTACTCAAATTCTACACATTACCCCTGAAGAAAACTATGATATTTACAACCACATTCCTAAGATGGCCTTTTGTATTCTTAAGACTTCTGTCAAGTCAAGAGGATACTGTAAGTGAACAAGGACAAGAGTGTCCTGATGTGCCTGCCAGTTGTGGTGGCACATGCCTATAATCTCAGCACTCAGGAGGCTGGGGCAGGAGGAACACTATGAGTTTAAGGCCAGCCTGAACTACACAAGACCCTCTCTCAAAAACACCAGAGTCCTGATATTTACCTGAAAAACACTGGGAACTGCACAAATTCATGTTATCTATAGGAACTGCTTTCCTGCAAATATGCTAAATCAGCTATTCCTTGAAATGCTGGTCATAAACTGGAACAAAGCAAGTTAATAGCGTTGTTGCTTATGTAATTTAACTTACAAAAACCCCCTCCTGTGGTAATTCTGGACTCAACAGAGTACTATAGTGAGAATAAGATCTATCAGTCTAACCACCTACCACTGAAACATTCTGACAATTTCCTGTCTACCTTTACCATTACCAGACTTTCTGACTACCCCAGCCAGTTGCCAGTGGATATTCCAAGTACCTTTGAGTGTTCTCTTGTCTAGCCCACTATCACTCGCTGGACCCTGTCTTTTCCTCTTAGTAAATCTTAATAGACCTCATCTTTCTCTTTTTTTTTTTTTTTTTTTTTAAGACCTCATCTTTCACAAGTCACGTCTGGGTGTTTTCTGAAATCTACTGACAACCTTTTCCACTGCCCTTGTACAGCTAGGCTGTGGAGGCAACAGCTAGCGAGCTAGCTAGGAGGCTGGAAAAACTCCCATGAGCACTGAGACTACAATAAATTGAAAAGAGGGCAAAAACATGGGAAATGTTGGGATGGCTTTCTACCTCTATGTTTGGGGGAAGAGGTAGCATCACCTCTATTATGAATGTCTTGCAACCACTATATGAATAAAGGGATGGCCTAAAAATGCCCCAAAGATGAGAAGAAACATTGTTATTTATTTGTGAACAGCATGATTTAAACAAAAGAAAGCTGTTTAAAATTACAGGAGCTGGGAGCTGGGTGCTTGCCACCTCATGGCAGTGCAAACAACAGCAGTGGCTAATTCTTTTTTTGTTTTTTTTTTTTTGTGGCACCGGGGATCAAACTCACAACCTCGCGCCTGCCAGACAGGCGCTTAAGCCCCTGAGCTAAATTCCTAGCCCTGGTTTTTTTGAGGCAGGGTCGCACTATGTAGCTCAGGTCAGCCTTGCACTCACGTTGTAGACCCAGCTGGCCTCGAACTCACAGCGCTCCTCCTACCTCCACCTCCCCAGTGCTGGGATTAAAGACGTGCACCACCACGCCTGGCTAGCAGAGGCTAATTCTAACCCCTGCCTATGTTACCCAAGAGGGCCTGGGCCACTGAACTAAACTCAAACTAGAGTTTGATACAGACCAAATTAGGCCACAAAGTCAGATGTCAGGCAGGAGGAATGGCTGTTAGGCTGTATTTAGCTTGTGCTGAACCATGGTAGGCAGTGAGACTAGGACTGACTCCTCTCTTGGGATGTCAAGGTTGGGGAGTGAGCCTTCCCTGGCAGCTTATGAGAAGTTAATGACAGTCCACTGGAGCACATCTTAGAGACAGCAAATTTACTTTTGGATTCTATAGTTTAGGTTGATATTTTTCTGACTAACATAACTAAAATATTTCTCATAGGATAAAATGGAAACGAAACTTTGTACATAAGGAGGGGAATAAAGAGGGGTTGAAGGGAGGAGAGGGAAATGGGAAAAAAAAAGAGAGGTATCAAGATATATCATGTACGTGTACAAATTCCCTATGATGAATGTCATTGTATATACCTAAATTGTACCAATAAACAATAAATAAACAAAAATATTTCTTGTGAGGAACTTTAAGACAGTTCTTGAACTACAATTATGAGGTTAAATTGCTCTTCTGTTTTCTGTTTGTACTGATTTTGTTGTTCAAAGTCAGATTCTTGTCACTCTAGCTGAAATGTAAGTAACATCTGTGAGTGCCAAAGAAAAACAAGTTTTTAAAAACTCCAAGTGGCTATAAAACTTACAACAAAAACAACCATTAAGTAAGCAGAAGTTAATGTAAAGAAAGGATTTTTGTAGTATAAAATAACATTTTGTTCTCAAGTAAAATGACTAGATTGTTCCTCAATGGAAAAAGAAAGATAAAGGCAAAACCAGAAGGTTACAGTAAATTGCATAAGGTCTGCGGAAGATGAAACTTATGAAACAAAATTTTTATGTGTGATTGATACAGTTTAAAACTATTTAGTTTTCTAAAATTGAACTTTGATGCACTAATATAAAACTAGGATGTAAGCCGGGCGTGGTGGCACATGCCTTTAATCCCAACACTTAGGAGGCTGAGGTAGGAGAAGCGCTGTGAGTTCGAGGCCAGCTTGGGCTACAACGCGAGCACAAGGCTGGCCTGAGCTACATGGTGTGACCCTGCCTCAAAAAAAAACTAGGGCCAGGAGTTTGACTCGGTGGCTTAAGCGCCTGTCTGACAGGTGCGAGGTTGTGAGTTCGATCCCGATGCCACAAAAAACAAAACAAAACAAACAAACAAACAAAAAAACCTAGGATGTAATTCTCTATGTTCAAGGCAATAAAATTTTCTTAAAAAGACCTGCTCTTAGTAAAATTCACAAGAACTGACCTAGAAAAGTTTGTCAAGATAATTTCTTGTTTTCTGCTGTTTATTAGATTTTTGATCACCTTGGAGAAGAAAAAACCTGCCATTTGGATAGTCCTGCCATTTAAAACACAGTTTACAACTGTGTTTTGAATAAGTAAGGACTTTGCTATTGTATATATAAGATACACTTGTATATCAGGTAGTAAGTCTGTGGTAATTAATATGATTTCCTAAAACTGCAAGAGGTGTAAACCACTTTTTTCAGTGATGTAAACCCATGCAGAGTTATGAAGAGCAATACCATGTTCATGATTAATAAGACTCGATATTAGGCTGGGGATACAGCTCAGTGGCACAAGTGCCTATCTGGCAAGTGTGAGGTCATGAGTTCGATCTCCAGTATCAAAAAAGGAAAAAAAAAAAAAACCCTAAGAAAAGATGACTGAATATTAGCTGCCTAGGAAAAACATCTGTAAACAAAGGAAAGCCAGGTGATCCTGATATAATGCATGACTGTTATCTTAAAATCCTATGTAAAATAACTGAACTATCTTATCAACTGCTAAACTCTCATCGAAATTCTGGTCATAACTGCTCTAAGTCTTTTGTCATCCACAATTTTGATTCATCTTGAAGTGAGCAGTGGCAACGCCACTTTAGTTGGGACGCTGTTTTGGCTCCCTGGCCCTTTTCCTGCCCACTCCTTCCAATTTTTGTTTTGCTGAGGTACGCAACAACGAAAGGAGAGGACTTTGTCTTAAATGATCTCATTCCAAAAACTCCTTTTCTGACTAGGACTGTACCTAGTCCCCACCCACACTGCCAAGGTCCAGGCCAAATAAGGAAATGTTCAGGCTGCTCTCAAACCCAGAAATCAGTCCCTATATAACGTGGGACCACTCAGTCCCAGTGACATTCCGAACTCCACAGTGGGTGTTATCTGTCAGCTAACACAGCTTATTTGCCTTATTCTCAGCCTCCACAAATGATCCTTCGAATGCACAACAGTCTCTGAAACATTTGCAACCAGCTTGGCCCCATGTTCCTGAGACATGCTCTCAAGTCTCCTGGCCCATCAAAGGGACTCTGTAAGTGGATAGGAATTGCAGTGAACATGTAAATATCATTCTGAAGAACAGAGGGAACTTGGAAAACTAGCATTATCTGTAGAAACTGGCCTGCATGTATGTTAAGTTAGTTGTTCTTGAAATGCTGTCATACACAGAAACAAAGCAAGTTAAATGTCACTGCCTATGCAGCTTAATCTATAACACCATACACAAGACACACACACAAACCCTGCAGTAGCTTGGGATGGAACAGAATACAACAGAGAAGATAACTACTATTAGTCCAGTTGGCTAACACTGGATATTTGAATCTTCTGGAGAGTTCCCTGTCTGGCCTGCCACCACTAGTCCTTTTGGTGATTTTTGTTTAGCATGGTTTTGTTTTGTTTTGTGTTTTGTTTTGCGGCACCGGGGATTGAACTCACAACCTCGCGCCTGTCAGACAGGCACTTAAGTCACTGAGCCAAACTCCCAGCCCTGGTTTTTGGAGGCAGGGTCGCACTGTGTAGCTCAAGTTGGCCTTGCGTTCGCGTTGTAGCCCATGCTGGCCTCGAACTCACAACGCTCCTCCTACCTCAGCCTCCCGAGTGCTGGGATTAAAGGCGTGCGCCACCATGCCTGGCTTTTGTTTAGCATGGTGACACTGACATTCTGAGTGCCTTCTGGTGACTTCAGTTTGCCATCAATGGACCCTGTCTGTTCCTGTGCTTTCTTATTAAATCTTAATAAACTACCTATCACAAGTGTCTCTGGGTGTTTTCTCTGGTCTCTCAGTAACTTACTGCACTAACTAGCTGTAGTGCAGTGTGGTGTGGACGTGACAGATTTTTTTTTTTTTTTTTTTTGCGGCACCGGGGATTGAACTCACAACCTCGTGCCTGCCAGGGCAGACGCTTAAAGCACTGAGCCAAACTCCCGGTCCTGGTTTTTTGAGGCAGGGTTGCACTATGTAGCTCAGGCCGGCCTTGCGCTCGCGTTGTAGCCCAAGCCACCCTCGAACTCACAACACTCCGCCTACCTCAGCCTCCTGAGTGCTGGGATTAAAGGCGTGCGCCACCACGCCCGGCTCTGGACCTGACAGATTGAAAAGGATGTTTCACATGTTAACATTACAGTTGAAGTTGTAGCTTAAGAGCAGAATACTTGCCTAACATAGTGAAGCCCTGGGTTTAGACCTCAGCACCACAAAAACCAAAACCAAAAATTAACATTAGTTTAATCTAACTTTCTTAAAAAGAAAGATGAACAGACAGATTGAAACAAAACTGTTAAGCCTATATAGTCACATACTGCTTAACATGATTTACATATAGATCCTCCCACCAGGCCTGATGCATTCATAGGTGGGGCCTTTGAGAGGTGACTGGATCATAGACATGTGATACTTATCACTGGATTATTCCATTCATGGGTTCACAGGAGGGTGTGAAGTTAGGAGGGAAAGCCAAGTGGGAAGAGGTGGGTCACTGTAGGCATGATTTGAAACTGTACATAGCCCTTGTGTTCCCTTGATCCCTCTCTGCTTCCTGCCTGTCTTGCCTTGGAGCCAGTCAACTATGGAGGCAACTGTGAGGCAAACCTCTCCTACTTTAAATTGTAGGTATCAGGTATCTTGTCTCAACAATGAGAAAGTAAGACACTACTAAAAGAAGTATAAATGAATATGGATATTAGTTTGTAGAGTTTTTTTTTTTTTTTTTCTTTGCGGCAATGGGGATTGAACTCACAACCTCGCGCCTGCCAGGGCAGGCGCTTAAGGCACCTAGCCAAACTCCCAGACCTGGTTTTTTGAGGCAGGGTCGCACTGTGTAGCTCAGGTCGGCCTTGCGCTCGCGTTGTAGCCCAAGCCGGCCTCGAACTCACAACGCTCCTCCTACCTCAGCCTCCCGAGTGCTGGGATTAAAGGCGTGCGCCACCATGCCTGGCTAGTTTGTAGAGTTTTAAATGGAAATAAAAAGTTAAACTAACCTTGGAATCATAGAAAAAAATTGGTAATGTAAGAGCTGGGACTATACTGTAGAGCTCTTGAAATTCGTTCTTTTTCTCCATATCACGCTGCCATCTTATTTCATTTTAAATAATGGATATAGAATACCAATACTAGCTATGTATAGAAATCTATGTCTAAAATAGCCACTAAGTCACTGCTTGAAATCTTTCCTATTTCCTTTTTCAAAAACAACCTTAGGCTTTTCCACTTAACAAAAGAAAATGGTGGAGGAGTGTGTATTTAATCTACCATACCACAAATAAGAATTAATACAACTAGACAAAACAAAATAACAAGAATAAAAACTATATGAAGGCACTGAAAATGGCATAAGATAGAAACTCCCTGGGAGTTAATGCCTAATAATAACATTAGTCAGCAGAGTTCATTGTCCTGCTCTTCTCTCTTTTAAAAATTTTCAACAGGTTTTTGCCAAGAACAAGCAGTCTCCAATGGTGCTGGGTTGGCAGCTAAAACACAGGTAGAAATCTGTAGTACCGCTGGCTTGAGGAGCAAAGATGACAGTTGGTAGCTACTACACTAGCCAGAAACTGAAGAAAAAAAATTTTAAAAGAATGCCAGGTGTGGTGGTACAGGCCTGTAATACCAGCCACTTGCGAAGTTGAGATAAGAGGATCATTAAATTTGAAGCCAGCCTAGGCAATTTAGCAAGCTCCTGTCTCCAAAACATACATAAATAAATATTAATTAATTTTTTAAAAAAGAAAGAAAAAGGCTGGTAATGCAGCTCAGTTCAATGCCCTGGATTCAACCCTCAGAAAAACAGAAAGACATCCAATGGATAAGAAACCTACATGCTGTATATAAACTCTGAGATTTCTGGCTAACACATAAACTCTAAACACATGTGACAGATTCTAAGAAGAGATAGAGTTTTAACCACTTAACAGTTTACCCTGAGCATCGCTCAGGCAGGTGTCATTTCAATCAGTCAATTCTTGCTTTCACGAGACACATTCATACGTCTGTTTTATATTAACTTTTTTTTTTGCATACCTTTTTTTATTTAGAATGTTGTATTTGCCTTTGATAGTTCTAGTGAAATCTAGTGATGACTTCTGGTTATTTTCTTTTACTAATTCATGTTCATTTGTAAAAAAATAACCTGTAATTTGGGCTACAGTGTATAAAAACTCTTATTACTACATAATTTTCATATTTCTCCAGAATTCAGTGATAGTCTTTGTTTCTTGTTTTTTGTTTTTTTTTTGGTGGGGGGACGGACTGGGAATCAAACTCAGGACCTTGTACTTGCCAGGCAGGCACCATGCTGATGCTGCTGAGCTATACCCCCAGCCCCTCACTGATACTCTTTTATAATACAAAACAGACACATGTGGAACACTGAGACTGAATAGCAAAACCTGAAAGAAACCAAAGAAATGTTGGCATGTGTCTTAATTACTTTTTACTCGTTGCCAAGACAAAATACCTGATGCCCAAAATTAGGGAAGGAAAGGTTTATTTCTTAGAGTTTCTTGGGAGTTTCAGTTCATACTTAGTTGGCTCCAAGGCAGCACGGCATGGCGGGGTTGCCGTTCATGGCGGCTGCAAGCAGCAAGCCATGCTGGCGAGAGAGAGGGCAGAAGCAAGTAAGAGGAAGGCCCGCCTCGTTTACACTGTATGTCGGCTCCACCCCTGGGCGGGTGCAGCATTCACATTGTCAGTCCCTGCGCCAGACAACAAACCAATAACTCAGCCCCATCAAAAGCATATGAGGACTTGGGGGGACATAGTATATCACCCAATACAGCATGTCAGAGAGGAAAAGTGTGTTATGAAATGGGAAAACAAAAAAAAAAGACATCCTTTTGAAGTCTTGTATCACTTTCACTATTGTGTTTTGATTGGCTTTATTCTGTTTTATTTTGTTTGGTTTTATTCTCTTTAAAATTAAAAAAAAAAGACATTCCTTACTGTCAACTATTCACACAGAAATGATAGAATTTGAAAGAAAAATAAAACTAACATAATTCCAATAGTGGTCAATGATTATAACAATCCTATGAGTGGTGTTGACAGAGTTGACCTACATATAACAAGCTATCCTATAATCAAAAAACAAGGAAAAAATATTAGAAAAAGTTAATGCACCTTCTGGACCAAACAATATGAAGCTTGTTTGTTATTTATTCAAAACAAGAGGGTTCGAGAAGTCATTTACAATTTAGATTAGATCTAATAGACCAAATAATTGAAAAACACAGGATAGAGAGAAACACCAAGGCATTTGTTTCTATATCAAAGAGGAAATCACTAGTGAGAAAAGGGCATCAATAAAGCATTTTAAATGGACTGAGCCCTAGAATTTGAGGTATATTTTTTATTTTGGTAAGAGCTAAGGGGAGGAAGTGAAGCCACTGTAAGCAGGTTTTCTGAGCATTTTGTGAAGGTGTCCCTTTAAGTTCTTATTTATTTATTTATATTTTTACTTTTCTCAATGATTGTGGCCTCTATGTACAGTGAAGGTGACAGAGAATGCCTAGTGCCTGTTGTTTTGAAAGGCCTATTACCATTTTATAAGTAAACCTTGTGGTCTTAAGTTATCTATGACAACCACCTTCTTTTAACTTTAGCCCTTAGAGGGTACTGTCTCTGGTGTGGAAAAATAGTAGGATCTTTGAGATGTACTTGTTTGTGTTTGTTTTTGTTTTTTTTTTTTGCGGCACCGGGGATTGAACTCACAACCTCGCACCTGCCAGACTGGCGCTTAAGCCACTAAGCCAAACTCCCAGCCCTAGTTTTTTGAGGCAGGGTCACACTATGTAGCTCAGGCCGGTCTTGTGCTCACCTTGTAGCCCAAGCTGGCCTAGAATTCACAACGCTCCTCCTACCTCAGCCTCCAGATTTGAGATGTATTTGTTTTGGGGTAGTTCTATTGCTCTACCTAACCCATATTTTAGGAGTCATTATTATTATTTTTTTAATTTTAAAGAGAATAAAACTAAAAAAATAAAAGAGAATAAAGTCAATAGAAACAAGACAAAACAATGAAAGTGATATAGAACTTCAAAACAAGATAACAGGAAATCAACAATGCCAACCATAATACATCTTGTTATCTTCAAAATAGCTGCCCATACCTTCAGACATAATAAAATCAAACAAAACAAAATAAAATCAAACCAAACAAAACAATGAAAATGATACAGGATTTCAAAACAAGATAATAGAGTTAACAATGGCTACCATAATGCCTCGTTATCTTCAAAACACCTGTCTAGACCATCAGACATAGGCATATAAAATTAACCAAACAAGAACTATGGTACTTCCTTACTTCAGATGTTATCTTTTCAGAAACTCCAGGTGTGTGACTTCTAATTTATACTATGTGTGTGTCTTCTGAACTTGTTCTGCATGGGCTGGAGGTCTGAGATTGTATTTTGCTCCTTCATCTTGACATTTTCCTGTGTTTCTCCAAATCAGTCCATTGCTACATCCTGGATGCTTCCTGAACTGGCTGCCAGTCCTGGATGCAGTGGATTGGACTAAGCATCTGGGGTTCCTGTAGTGGTGGAGAGGCATGGGGCAGTGGGTCACCAATGCTCCCGTGATGGCCGCAGGGCCTTGGGCATGGCTCCTTCTCCAGGTCAGTGCTAGGCTTGCTGGATCTCTCCAGGCTGCTGCTGTGTGGCCTCAGAGCATGGCTCCTTCCTATTAAGTCCATTTAGGGTTAGGGTTAGCTCTTTTTGGGTATCAAGATTTAGACTTAGGGTTTATTTAAGGTAATATCCAAGGCAGCTGCTTTTTCTTGCCTTCTCCGTCTGTCTCTCTCTGTCTTTCTCTCTGTCTGTCTCTTTCTCTCTCTTTCCCTTGGCCTCTTCTTGGTCTCAATTATAAAATACTGAGGAGGCAATTTTTACTAAAGTATTAAATGAGCTATCTAAAACAAAAGTCATCTTTTATTATCTGGGGCTGACTGGGTAATAAACTTGTCTTTAATCATCTGTCTTTTTATTAAATCAGGAGCTAGAGAGATGTGTTTCATTAATGTCTCTTGTAAACAATCTGAGAAGGCACAAAGGTATCTATCTTTTTCTTAATGAACAGAAACGAAAGACTTAGTTCTCACCCTTCTTAGACTTTTAAGAATACATGTCTGCAAATGTCTCTTATTTTAATTCCTTTCTGGTTGGTAGGGATCTTTTATAGGGACTGCTTAGGCTCCACAAGAAACTGGCTGTTTCCCTGGCTGTCTGTCTCCAGGCCTTTTAAAATTAACAATACAACATTTATCTCAAAACATAATAGCAGCTTGTAATTCTGTTTGTCTCTCATTAGAAGTGAATGTCTAAGAGTAGACTAGTTTATAGGTCTGAGTCAATCTTCTAAAGATCTTAATGTACTTATCAGGGTTGTCTGAAAACTTTTTTAGATCCTGTTTGATCTGTTTTAGATCACTGAGACAAAAGGACAAACGGACATGAGCATGTCTGAATTTGCTATTCACTCCCTGTGGCTTATATTTATCTTCTGAACACAAATAAGGATTATTTCTTAATACACAGAAAGTCTGAACATAAGGTAATTTTGACCATTTTTCTCTCTCTCTTACAGTATAACTGTAGTTGTGAAATAGTATCATAGTCATGTATTTTATTTTGGCTCTACAGGGTAGGTGAGCCACACATAGGTGCAGAAAAAATATTAAACCACTCTTTCTTGATATGTGAGGGTCAAGCATTTTCCAATTTTTTTTTCCAGCACCGGGGATCGAACTCACAACCCCACGCCTGTCAGACAGGCGCTTAAGTCACTGAGCCAAATTCCCGGCCCTAGTTTTTTGAGGCAGAATCACACTGTGTAGCTCAGGCCAGCCTTGCGCTTGTGTTGTAGCCCAAGCTGGCCTCGAACTCACAATGCTCCTCCTACCTCAGTCTCCCGAGTGCTGGGATTAAAGGCGTGCACCACCATGCCCGGCTGCATTTTCCAATGTTTAAGAATATATTCTAAAGGCCAGGGATATAGCTCAGCAGCACAAGCACCTGCCTGACAAATGCAAGGTCCTGAGTTCAATTACCAGTATGGGAGAAAAAAAAAAAAGAATATATTCTAAACTGGGCATGGTGGCGCATGCCTGGAATCCCAGCACTTGGGAAGCTGAAGCAGGAGCATCACTGCAAGTTCAAGGCCAGCAGGGGCTATGAAGTGACTTCAAGGCCAGCCTAAACTGTATAGTGAAACTCTGTCTCAAAAAACAACAACAAATATATATATGTCTCCTACATATATATTCTAAAGGAGTAAGAGATTTTGACAGTGAGTCTCCCCTCTAAAATACAAGAGAAAGAACTGGCATCTCCTTTAATTTTATTTGATTTCTGTGTCTTCAAGGATCCCTCAAGGTGACCTGCTCCAATGTAGATGGCTGTCATCCAGAGAGTAGAAGATAGGTCAGGTCAGACTAGCCACCTTGTATTGGCTGGCGATCCTGTCTTCCTGGGAAACTCATAGTCCTAACTTGAGCATACGTTTTTAAAAGCACAAACCACAACAGATTATAGTTGTAACAGTCACGTTTAAAGAAGGAAGCATTGCTAGCAAAATTAATAATCAAGAGATCTGAACCACTGTTTTTTTAATTCTTCGAATGACAGTAAGGAAAATACACCAAAGAGCAAACTGGAACACTTTTCAGCCTGCAAAAGAGATCATCTATAGAGACAAATGGCAGTCATGTTATCTAAGACCTAATCACCTAGGCAATCTTACTCAGCAGCTAGACAAGGCTAAATTTTATTTAAAGTCTTAAAATTTTTATGTCTCTGAAGCTCACAGGTTAAATTTACACCCATCACCCAGCAACCATAACTTACATGTTAGTAAAGTCACATTTATCAGTTTTTTATATGCACATGAAAGAAGAGAAAGGCTGGCTAAAATCCCTTTTTTTGTTTTTAGCTAGCATATGTGAGGCACAAATGTAAATCATTCCTCTGGAAGCTGTTCTCCTCTGTGAAAGGTAAACAGCTGTTGTAAGCACCAATAGAAAGGCTCATAAAAACATTATGATGTGTCCTCATTGACCTTATTCACCAGATCTGGCACTGTATGACCAAGAAAGCTTTTGAGTTGATCCAGAATATTGAGGCAGTCATGCCAGCTTAACTAAAGACAGCTAATGACAATGTGGTGGGTGTGTGTGTTTGTGCATGTGTGTTTTACCTGTAATAATTTTTTTTTTTTTTTGTCTTTTTGAGACAGGGTCTCACCATGCAGTTCAGGCTGGCCTTGGGCTTACTTTGTAGGTCTCGAATTCACACCAATCCTCCAGCCTCAGCCTCCCAAGTACTGGGATTACAGGAGTGTGCCACCACTTCCAGCCTAGCTGTAATAATTTAAAAATTTTTAAACATCTACTATATTTTTCTTAAGAACTGTTCTATTTAAATTTTGAGGGGTCAGGCAAGGGAAATCAACCAAGCTAGCCAAGTCTCTTCAAAGCAGCCCAAAGCTCTAGAACAGTAAAACAGTCACAGCTGGAAAAAGTAAAGGATTATTTCTATGTTTCTGAGTCACTCTTGAAATGCATACAGTGAAGAGCATATGAGGTTGACAGACTAACAGTAGAAGCAGAAGCAGAGGCAATGATACCAGTTTATATTCATAAAAAATGTACTTGAACGCAAAGTACAGCATAAACTTGTCTGCACCCAGCTGTGTAAACCATTATATGTCACTATGCCACAAAAGGCTCATTAAAAACAAAAAAGTATTTTTTTAATCTTACCAGAAATTTTTCGGAGTTTATGCAATAATCAAACAGTAGGTCAGGTTTAGTAACAGTATCAAATAATACATCAGGTGCCAAATAAAAAGCACATTTCAAACATAATGTACCTTAAAATCAGAACAGAACCAAAGTGGATTCATAGCTATATACATAACTACAGACAAAAAGAGACTATATCTACAAAAAGCACAACAAAATTTAGAATTGGTGTCAAAGTTTAAATCATAAAACCTCAATAAATAAAACCCTACAGAAACTTTTTTTTTTTTTTTTTTTTTTTTTTTTGTGGCACCGGGGATTGAACTCACAACCTCGCACCTGCCACACAGGCGCTTAAGTCACTGAGCCAAACTCCCGGCCCCCTACAGAAACTATTACCAGTTCCACTTCTTTCTTACTAAATATATTCCAATCAATAAATTAGCTGTTGCACCCAAAACTGTAACTTAAAGTTGCAATACACAATTTAAAGACTATGTGGTGTTCAAAAAGGACTATAAATTAGAAGGCAAGTTTGTTTCCTTCTTGTCTGTGCTACAAATTATCCACCTAAGCTACAGAGCAAGTTAATTTTGTCAGCCTCTTCATTTGTTAAAAAGAGTCTAGTACAGTGGTGGCAAACCTGTAGTACAAGTGCTATTTGTTTTCTTTTAAGACAAAAGTTGTTAATATATGAGTTGTTTTTTCTAATTTAAAATCTCAGTATTGATGTTCAATCACAGTGTTAGTGCTTTGTGATAAATAACCACTTTGCAGTTTGGGTATTTGTCTCTTAAAAAGTTCGCCATCACTGGTCTAGTAGCTATCTTGTTTATTTCATAGTATCTCTGTAAGAACATTACAAAATAACAGACATCAAAACAGGATTTAAAGTACAGTATTAAACAGTATGTGACTTTATTGTTTTTGAGACTGGGTCTTGCTATGTAGCCCAAGCTTGATTTGAACTCACTATGGAGTCCAGACTGGCCTTGAATTTGTGGTAATCTTTTTGCCTCAGCCTCCTGAGTGCTGAGATTACAGTT
This sequence comes from Dasyprocta punctata, assembly GCA_004363535.1. Lineage (NCBI taxonomy): Eukaryota > Metazoa > Chordata > Mammalia > Rodentia > Dasyproctidae > Dasyprocta > Dasyprocta punctata. The sequence goes on from RJWM01036817.1 coordinate 16,633, forward strand.
GTGTACCACCACAACCAGTCACATGTAATTGTGAAAAATAACCATCTGATCAACCAAAAGCAAATGACATATTTGTTTGTTAACTAAACTTGAAAGGAATCCACACTAACTTACCATTGTTAAATCAAGAAGAAAAATACCTACACCTTTATGCTAAGAAACCATCTTTATTTGATAACTATAGACCATACACAAACTTTGGCTTTCTAAACATTACCCATATAGAATTCAGACTAACAATAACTTATTTAATTGCATGAGTAGTCTTCAGCTGAATTTTGAATTCTAACATAATATATGTATTGAAAAAGAGAGATAAGTAGAGGGAAAACTAAAGAAAGCATTAAATGTGATGTGCTACTTTGTTTTAATGCATCAGTATACAAAAACAACACAATTCATGTAAATGTAGTGAATACCTATTCCACTCTGTCCCAATGCCTGTGCCACAGAGGTTTGTACTGTAGTGGCTTGGACCTGCAAGTAGACCAACACAATTTTTTGGAGGGGCAGCAGGCAAAGGTAGTCAGTCCAAAGGCAGAGAGAAAAGGCGCACAGAGAAGCTGAAAGGGAACATACAGAAAGGAAGGGGAACAGAAGAGATACAAAGGGAAACACAAAAAATGAAAAACAAACAACAGAGGGTCAAAGTAAGGCTAAGTTCTGGAGCAATCCTGAGCTTCCTATCAGTACAAAGCTGAGTAGAGTACTAGGGTTAGTAACAGTTCTAGGCTTAGTGCCAGAATCCTTTATTATTACTTCATACAAATGTAACTATTAATGGAAAACCAAAAGAATCAAACTAAAACAATCTCCTGCTGACATTTCCACACTGACAGACTAAATTTCTAAATCCATAGTCACATTTTTTTTCTTTTTTAGGGTTGATTTTTTTTTTTTTGGAGAGGTTGTTTTTGTTTATTTGTTTATTTGTTTTTTGTTTTTTGAAATAGTCTTGGTACAAAGTTCATGCTGGCCTTGAACTCATGATACAGTCCAGGGTGGCCTCAAACATGCAGCAATCCTCCTGCCTCAGCCTCCCAAGTGCTGAGATTACAGGAATTTACTAATTTCTTGAAATAAAAAAAGTGCTTAACACTGAGTTACACCCAAAAATAATTATTGCTTTTTTTTTTTTTTTTTTTTTTT
>RJWM01036818.1:0-17764 GCA_004363535.1 Dasyprocta punctata
CAGGGGAGGGGAAGAGTGAGAGGGAGAGGGAGGGAGGAAGAGGGAGAGAGTGAGAAAGAGAGTGGCTCATAGGTGGGGGGGAGTTCGAGCCAGGGGATAGGGCCCCCCAGGAGCAACACGGCCCTGACCACTCCAGGTCTAAAATGGCACCAATTGATTATTTTGGCACTCAATCTGAACTGGTGCAGACAAAATGAGAGTGAGAGAGACAAGGAGCAGGCCTTTGATGAGGAGGGCATGAGAGAGCTTTATGGGTCAGGGACTGCAGAAGCTCTCAAATGAGAACAAAAAAGTGGAAGTACTTTTATCAGTTTTGGCTGGGGGAGGAGCTTGGGAGGTGGGCAAAATGATATATTAACAGCTGATTTGAAGGAGCATCTGCCTGTGTAAAACAGGAGACAGAAAGTTTTACTGGGGGCTGGGGGTGGAGGCTTGGGGGGTTGTGGAGTCTTGAGATTGGAGAGGGATTGGCGCACGCACAAAAAGGGAGCAGGAGGTTTATCTCTGGAATGAGAAGGTGAACATACAGGTTACTCTTGGAGAGCTAAGTTGTTTCTCTGGGTCCGGTACCAAATTGGGCGGATGTGATGTTACAGATAGCTAAGCCCCAGGCTAGCAGAACCTATCACAGTCCTCCTGCATCAACCTCCTAGAGTTCTGAGATGACAAACATGCTCCCAGCAAAATAAATCTTTTCTATGAAGATTTTAAATGTTTAATTTTCATTTTTTCCCCCTCAATGAAAAAAATTTTACACTTCTCATAAAACCAGCTTGTTCATTTTTAGACATAAGAGGACTGGGACTCAGAGTTAGGGCAAGACTGAGCCTGGACACAGGTCTGACTTCAAGGGCTCATCCTACCTCTCAGGACTAAGCAGACAGGTCAGACTCAGCTCTTGACTGCTATGGCTCCTATGACTTTTAACCATCCGAGGACACAAGTATTTACAGAGGTCCTATGAAGATTAGACATTTATGCCAGAGACAGAGACAGTATGAACTATAATAGGAGTGTGGGGTTTACTGTCTAACACTGGTTTTCCCTCAATTTAATTATTGCATTTTTGTTCAGCTTGAGATGTTAAAGAAAAATTATTCTGACACTTGTTAAAATGATAAGGAAGGCTGAGAGTGTAGCTCAGGCCAGAACATTTGCCCAGTGGACACAAGGCCCTGGGTTCTATCCCTGGCACCAAGGGGAGAAAACAAAGTAAGGAAGACTCTTCTGAAATAGGGGAGAAAGATCAGGCTCAACTCTGAATACAAGGGCCAGTGAGGATTCTCAGCCAAGGAGCAGAGTGAGGTGTCGGTGTGTGAGAGTTACTCAAAAGAGATATCAAGGGTCGGGGGATCCTTGCTAAAGGTAGGTCAAGGACTTCTGCATGAAAGCTGAGAGGTGAAGCCAGATGTGCTGATGCAGGCCTATAATCCCAGCACTCTAAGAGGCTGAGGCAGGAGGATCACAATTTTGAGCCCAATCCGGGCAACTTAATGACTTAGCGTGACCCTGGCTTGGAAAATAAAAAATGCTGAATATGTAGCTCAGGGCAAAGGCCCTGGGCTTAATTCACAGCACTAGAAAAAAATACATAAAGTTTGCAGGGTTTGACCAGATATCAAGGAGGGATGATATACAGGATTCTTTGCTAAAGCTGGTCTGGCAGGGTTGCGCAGACCAAAGACAGATCAGAGTCACGGTCAAGTCCTGGTTGAAAAGAGAAGGAACCTAACCAACGTGGGGCCAAAGAGAGCCTTTGCTAGTGACCACATGTGCACCTATCTTATTTATCATGCATCCACACTAGTTCTTGATGTCTACCCAGTGGTTTCTATTTGTCTTTGCATTTAATCATGATGTAGCTTTAATACTAGGAGAACTAAGATTTAAGGAAAATAAGTAGCTTAGCCAAGGTCACACTGAGCTCTGTCCCTGCCCCTGCCCCAGCCCCACCCCTGGCATGCTGGTTTGCAGAGATCCACCGTGTCCACTGGGCAGGGGCTGGGCAGCATGGCCCTGAGCCCCTCCAAGCCCTGCCCAACGCTGGGAGGCCAGAGACTGACTGCAGATGGCTCCCTCACTCCAGGCTGTGACTCAGCTCATCAGATGACTTTGCTCCTTGGTCCCCACAGCCCAACTGAGCCTGTAGCACCTTGGGCCTGGGCCTGTGGCCACCTGGAGAGACACACACATCTAACAGTTGGCTGTGGTATCACACTGTGGTGGCATCAGAAGGCACTTCGTTTCTCTCTTTCCGTCTCTTTTTGTCTTTCTGGGAGAGGCCAGCTTTGAACTCATTTTGTAGCTCAGGCTGGCCTTGAACTCACAGCAATCCTCCTACCTCAGCCTCTCGAGTGTTGGAATTACAGGCATGTGCCACCAAGCCCAACCTCCTCATGTTTTTTCTAGTTTCCACAGTGTCTGCAGTGAGAAGTACTGCTATTTTAGAGGGAACTTTTATTGTCCTAAGCAGGTCCTTGGGGCTGTGGCTCACTGCTGTCACCCTCTACAAGAGCCTGCAGGTAGAACTGACTCACCGATTGCTTCTTTAACCCCTTTCCTCCTACCTGCCTCCACCTTACCCCCACCACACTTGTTAGGTCGCACATGTCACAGAGGGACATGGAGCTGGCTAGAATTGCGACTGGCAGGCCCTCCTCAGACCGCAGTCAGCTCTCCCTGTGATTCCGATGAAATTCCAGCTTGAGCACCATGAGAGTCCCTAGGGTTCTCTGATGGATGGAGACCTGAGAGCAAAAGAAAGAAGGCAGCGCCAGGATTTCAGCGGAAAATCTCAACATGTAAATTATATGTTTAAGAAACCTGCGACTGCAGTACAACAAGTTCTCCAAAGCCATCTAGATCTGTAGCCCATATATTTTTCCCTGGGTCCCTTAGAGCCCCTTCTTTTCTTTTCTTTCCTTCTGGTGTTTTGTTTTGTTTTTGAGACTGAGTCTCACTATGCAATCCAAGCTGGGCTTGAACTCACTTATGTACCCCAGGCTGGTCTTAATCTCATGGAGAGTCTCCTGCCTCAGCCTCCTGAGTGCTGTGATTACAGGCATGCAGCACCATGCCTGGCAGTCCCTAGGTTTGTTTGTGTCTTTTTTTCTTCCAGGCCCATCACATCCAAATCCTTTAATGATACTATGTCTATAAATTAATTTAGTTGTCAAGGTAAATAGTCCTCATCATCACCTGTAAATTAAGCCTGTGCTTTATGTAAATTTTCAAATTTCACAAATTCCCACCCCAAAATATTCCCAGGTCCAGACCATATGTCTGTCTGTCTCTCTCTCAAACCGTTTTCTCTGAGTGTGCACTTTAATTCTAATAAAACATTTCTATGCCTCTCACTGCCATGTCCTGAATTTTTTTTTCTGTGACAGGAGTCAGGAAACTACTTGGCAGGCTGAGTTGAAGTCCTCAGCTCTTCTTTGATGGACCCGCTCGAATCCTGTCTGGTGACAGGTCCAGTCTAGATCTAGAGACTGCCCATGGCCAGACCCCTGTGATAAGTGTGCCAGCTCTCCTCAGCCCCCTACTGTCCCAGCTATTCAATAGACTGAGGTAGAAAGATCACATGAGCCCACACATTTGAGACCAACCTGGGCAACATGGAGAAACCCTGTCTCAGGAAAAAAACAACCCATGACACTGTGAGTAATAGCACGTGCCTGTAATCATAGTACTCAGGACACGAGACAGGAGGGTTGCTGTGATTTCGAGGTCAGCCTGGACTACACAGCGAGACCCAGTCTCCCCACTTGCCCCCCAGAAAAGAGTGCCTTATGGAACCACCTGAAGAGCCTGTGTAAAATATTTCTAAAGATAACAAATCCTTTTCTATATAAATATGACCATCAACATCTATGCTTAGTGAGTTCAAATAACTGGGAGGCGATGTGGAAAGATGTTGGTCAAAGGACTTAATTCAAATTAGACAGAAGCAAGAGATCTGTTGTACATCATGGTGACTACTATAAACAACTAAGTTTTTTTTTTTTTTTTTTTTTTTTTTTGTACTTGGACTTGAACTCTGGACCCTGCACTTGCCAGGCAGGCTTTTATGCCACTGAGCTATATCCCCAGCCCCAGTTAACAACTAAGTTACTCTTCTTTTTTTTTTAAATTTTTTTAAAGACAGATTCTCACTAGATACCCAGCCTCAGCCTCCTGAGCACTAGGATTAGTGACATGCGCCACCATGCCCAGGGACAACTAATGTATTCTTGAACATTACTGAGAATAACTTTTTTTTTTAGTACTGGGGACTGAACCTATTCCTTGGGCTGGGGATATAGCTCAATGCAGAGGCCCTGGGCTCAGTCCCTGGTACCGGAAAAAACAGTTCTCACCACAAAAACCATATGATAAGTACATGAGGCAATGAATAGATTTTTTAGCTCTTCCATAATTTACATATTTCAAGACCTCTGTTGCACATGGTAAATATATACATATATTATAAATTTGTAATTATAAAACTCTAAATAATTTTTTAAATAACCCTTTTCATTTTTAAAACAGGGTCTTGCTAAGTTGTCCAAGCCAGGCTTGAAGTCACAATCCTCCTGCCTCAGCTTCCTAAGTAGACAGCTTTACAGGTGTGTGCCACTACATCTCTCAATACCAGGTTTTTGAAGGCAAAATATGGCAACAGTTTGGTGAAAAGTTGTTATTCCCCAAGCTTGCAAACATGAACAATCATCCATACGGGAAGTTGAATCTTCCGAAAGGTTCAGATGGCCCAGACACGCCCAGGGTTTCTCTAGAATAGGCGACGCCGGACCGATCCGCCACACAGACCCGAAATACAGCGCTCTGGGCCCCGCACGGTGTAAACAGCGTCCAGCAGATGGCAGCGTCTCTCAGTGCAGGAGCTGGTGAGGCTGCTGGAGGGCACTCAGCGTCCTCATTGTCAAGGTGACTGGGGCGGGAGAACCCCCACCCAGGGCCCTCGGGCACCTCAGAGACCCTGGAGTGCCCTTAGCAGCAGTACTTTTTTTTTTTTTTTTTGCAGCACTGGGGATCGAACTCACAGCCTCGCACCTGCCAGACAGGCACTGAAGCTGCTGAGCCAAACTCCCAGCCCTGGTTTTTGAAGCAGGGTCGCACTATGCAGCTCAGGCCGGCCTTGCGCTAGCGTTTTATCCCAGGCTGGCCTCGAACTCACAACGCTCCGCCTACCTCAGCCTCCCGAGTGCTGGGATTAAAGGCGTGCGCCACCACGCCCGGCTCTTAGCAGCAGTCTTGGTCAATGCTGCCAAGCTGCGTTCCAGGCCTGGCAGCTTTGTCTCTCCCCACCCTGGGTGCCTTAAGAATGCAGGTTATAGCCGGGCGTGGTGGCGCACGCCTTTAATCCCAGCACTCGGGAGGCTGAGGTAGGCGGAGCGTTGTGAGTTCGAGGCCGGCTTGGGCTACAGCGCGAGCACAAGGCCGGCCTGAGCTACACAGTGCAACCCTGCCTCAAAAAACCAGAGCCGGGAGTTTGGCTCAGTGCCTTAAGCGCCTGTCTGGCAGGCGCGAGGTTGTGAGTTTGATAAAAGAAAAAAGGATGCAGGTCCTTGGGCCTGGGCCGGGAACGTGGAATCACAATCTCTGTGGTGGGGCCCCGTAATCTGTATCTCAACAGGCTCTCAGGGTGACTCAGAGGCAGGCTAGAAACGCCTCTTCTCTCCTACTTCCTTATTCTAGGAATGGGGAAATTGAGACCTGACAACAGAAGTGACTTGGCACACAGCTTGGGCCGAGGTGGAGAGCCAGGCCCTGGGAAGGTGACAGCCTCCCCCTTGCTCCCTGTGACGAGGCCTCCCTGAGGCCAGGACTCTAGGATGAGGGGAAGCAGCTGCGCCTCATCCGGCCCACTCTGGTGTCTCCAATTCTGCGCTTCTACAACTCTACAGAAGTAGGGCCGAGGCTGCAGAGACCCCTCTCCCACTCCTCTGATCTCCTTTGTCCTCTCTTGACACACAGTGCTCTCTGTCCCATTCCTCTCTGCCAATTCCTTGCTCGTGACTGAGGCCATCACTGTCACCTGGAGCCCCCCCTCCCCCACCATCCCACCCTCAGCAGGCTGGGTTTACACCAAAGGGAGCCAGCCAGGCTCTGTCTAGAGCAGGGTCTTCCAACCTCAGCTGATTGATGGCTTGAGCCGGGTAGTTCCTTGCTGCCCAGTGGCCCTTGCTGTGTAGACTGACCAGCATTCCCAGCCTCTACCCACTAGGTGTCAGTAGAATTCCCTGCCAAGGGACTAACAACCAAAAAAATGAGTCCTGGGATACCAAATGCCCCCCCTGACTGGAGTGGCCAGATAAAATATAGGACACTTGGTTAACTTTCAGTTTCACATAAGTAACCAATAACTTTTTTTCAGTGGTATGGAGATGGGACCTGGGGCCTGAACAAGCACTCCACACTGAGCTACACCCCAGTCCCAAATAACTTTTATTTCGTTAGTTAGTATATGGAGTGGCCAGATAAAATATAGGACACTTGGTTAACTTTCAGTTTCACATAAGTAACCAATAACTTTTTTTCAGTGGTATGGAGATGGGACCTGGGGCCTGAACAAGCACTCCACACTGAGCTACACCCCAGTCCCAAATAACTTTTATTTCGTTAGTATATGTGTTGCTGAAGTGAGCACTTAATTTTTATTTTATTTTATTTTATTTTTTGAGACAGGGTCTCACTGTGTAGTTTAGGCTGGCCTTGAACTCACTATGTAGCTCAGGTTGGCTTTAAACTCGTGGAGATCCTCCTGCCTCAGCCTCCCAAGTGCTGGTATTATAGGCATGTGCCACCACGCCCAGCCCCAGATAACTTTTTGCAGGGGTTCATATCAAATGTGGCTATCTGATATTTAACTTGCTGAATCTGGCAGCCCTATTACAGGGCAGAATCTCCCTCCTGGAGAAGTGCAAGCCCAGAACCATCCCTCAAGGGTCCCCGGTGCAGCGAGTGGTTAGTAAGAAAATCTGATGTGATCACAGGCCAGGGGCCAGGGGGTCAAAAACCTTATCATCCTCATCTTTGTGTCTTTAGGACACAGAAGATTCTCAGGAAACATTATACTCAGTAATAGGTATGAAAATACTTAGGCCCCAATCGGGCGCAATGCCTTAATGATTAGCAAGAGAAGGTATTAAGGCACACAGCTCTAACAGACATAAGCAGAAATGCTGCTTTATGTGACAGACATCTCGGCTTTTGTTTTTGTTTTTTCATATGCTAAGCTGACACGTCACAGGATTTTTAGTATCTCTTGGAAAACAGGGTACACCTGCCAGAGCCTCAAAACTCCTGCCAGCTGTGCCTGCACTTGCACGTGAAGGGTTTGGCTGTGGCCCGCTTCGACTGGGGCCTGTGTTCCCCTATTCCCCACCGTTCCCACTGTCCCCTATTACCCCACTAGTACCCGTAACTCATTCCCGATGTCTGCTAGGCCCCGTGGGCAGTGATACTTCAAAAGAGTAGAAGCAGCGCCCTTTCCATGTAAAGCGGAGCCTCGTCACCGTGCTGCGGATGAACACACAAAGCGTTAGGGAAGTTAATCGAGTCAAACGTCTTAACATCTAGGCTGAATTAGAACCCAAGTCCCCTGACTCAGCACCCAGGCCTATGTGCCACCCTGAGTAGAGCTCCCAGTGAGGAAGAACTTAACTGCAGGGCAAGAACCGTGTGGCACCGGGGCCCAGAGGGGAAGTGGTAACGGGGACGGAAGGCCAGGCCTCCTTACACTCACTCATCTATGAGAAAGTACAAAAGCAGGAGCAACCTGGCTGAGGGCAGCAGCTCAGCGGGAGCCCTGCATGGGACCCAGGCCCAGCTTTCAGGGTGGACTCAAAACGGCCTAGATAAGACTCCCACCGTTCAGCCACTGGCAACCGTGAGTAGCTTTTTTGTTGTTTTCTTTTAGGTTTCTTCTTCATTCCAGAAAATGTGTGTTTTTACCTTATCCTTTCTCTCCAAGGATTTAAAATTTTGGGTGGAGCCAGACACAGTGGCATATACCTGTAATTCCAGCACTTGGGAGGCTGAGGCAGGAGGATTTTAAGATCAAGGCCAGCCTGGGTGATATAGAAAGACCCTGTCTCAAAAAATGCAAAGAAACTGAGTGGGTCTGATGGGGTAGGGAACAGATGTCACATCAAGACACCTGAGGCTTGGGAGCAAGGGTCACAGGTTATCCAGGGATAATGGGGCCCCTGCTTAGACAGGACCAAGAGCCAGGACTGGGATTTCATCTCATCGCATTGATAAAAATCACAAATGCACAGACAGTTTCACTGTGTCCTCTGAGGACATTCTGTGGTTTAATTTTAATTTAACCCTCACAACTGTCTTTACAGAGGGGGACTGTGACTTACCTGAAGTCACACAGCCATCACCTGAGCTCAGGCACTCTGATTTCACAGCCCTGTCTTTAACATCCAGGCCTTCCTTCACCTCTGGTGCAGGATTTAATAGCAGAGTGTGGGCTGGGGAAGAACCTCAAAAGGCTGGAGCTGGTCCAGGTCCTGGGGATCCCCTGTGAGTCCGGTGCTTTGCTTTGTTTGGTTTTGGTTTTTCTATTTCTGCTTTTTGAGACAAGGTCTCACTATTTAGTCCAGGTTGACCATGAACTCACTATGTAGCCTCAGACATGTGGCAACCCTCCTGCCTCAGCCTCCCAAGTGCTGGGATTACAAGTGTGTGCCACCGTGCCTGGCTCAGTGCTTTGTATTATAGATGGGGAAACTGAGGCATGGAGAGATACAGTTTGCCTGCATGCGGCAGCCAGGTAGAATAAGAGATACAGGGCTCCATTATTGGGGATGAGTGGTGTGAACGGGGGACCCTTGGGGCCAGGGGCAGGGGTGAATCCTGACTCTATCAAAGGTAGCTCTGGCCTCCAACAAACCACTCCCCTTTCCACTGCTCAGTTTCCCCTTCTGAGCAACTCGGGCCTCGAACATCTGTGAGCCCCAGTGTGGGGCTCGGTTAGGTGGTGTCGGCAGGCCGGCCCCTGTGCCTGCTCCGTGAATGGCCTGGTAGAGATTCTGACCTCCACCCACTCTGCCCCAGCTGTGGGTTAGAGACGATGGTAAACTGAGGCTGTTCCTCCCTGGAATGAGCAGCATGGAGGTACCTTGAGGGCCTGGAGGCCAAAAACAAGGCGGAGAACCGGCTGGTGAGGAACTCAGGGAGGTGACCCTGTCCCCAGCTCTGTAACCACTTTGTGGCCCACTAGGTGGCCCGGAGCTGCCCTGAGCCCGGCCTCCATCTGTCCCGGCGAAGCGCCCTTCACCCTCTGGCCAGCTATGAGGACAAAGCCGAGGCCCTTGGCCTCGCCCCTCCTCCCCCACCAAACCTACAGCCCCACCACCGCCAGCATGCACAAGGCCTTCTCTGTCCTGACAGAGTCTTCAGGAAGACTCAGCCTCCTCCTGTGGGGTTGGCGGGAAACTGTCTTAGTGGGTGGAGCTTCCCTGCCCCCCTCTCGTGCTCAAGCGCTGACACTTGGGGTCACCTATGGAGCCTAAGGGAAGGAAGCGCCTGGCCGTCCTGACACCCTGGCTCCTGCTACAAGGGACCACAGTGTTCTGAGGTGGCGGTCCCCTCACCTCCAGCCTTCTCCACTGCCCCTGTGTGCGGGAGGCCCAGGTTCTCCCCCAAGACCTGAAACCACTGTGCTTTGACCTTCAGGGCCTGCCACCAGGGACACCCTGAGGTCCCCCACCTCCCCAGGGAGCAGAGCCCAGGGCCCCAGCACTCAAGGGGCCCCAGGCCAATGTCCCTTCAGAGTCTAGGGACAATCTCTCCGCAGCTTCAGATAGCAATCGTCCTCCCCCCGCCCACCTGGCACACCTGGTGCGTGGCTTAGCTCTGGTTCTCACTGCGACAGGAAGAAAGGTTGTTTTCAAAGAGCTTCTGATTTCACCCCAAACCCTAAAAAAGTCCTCAAGGCAGGAGACACAAAGCCTGTCACTGAAGAGAAATAGACAGCCAGCCCTGTCTTATAGATAAGGAAAACCCAAGGCTCAGTGACTTGCTCAATGTCACAGGGCCAAAGGGGACACAGTGTCATATGGCTGAGGATGAGTGAAACAGCCTGAGACGAGGGCAGCTCTTCGAGCCCAGGGGCTTGTCCCTCGGCCACTGAAACACCCTGAGACCCCAATCTCTCTGTCCCATCAGTCAGGTGACCTTGGGTCAGTTCACTTCAGCTCTAAAACCAAAGCTAGGCCAGCATTCCCAGGCTGCCTTAGATGGCTTGCTTTTTCTTCTTCCTCAAATTACCGTCCACGAGTCTGGTGTGGTGTGCACACCCATCATCTCAGAGGCAGGAGGATTTGAAGTTTGAGTCCAGCCAGAGAAATTTAGCAACAAAATAAAAGATTTTTTTTTTTTGTAAACAGGCTGTATTTAGTAGTTTATTTCTTTATTCTATGTACAAGAAAGATGATTTTTGCTTTCTTTTGTCTGTTTTTATTACTTTAAAGCGTCTCCCCTAGCCCCAAAAAAGTGCATTTTTACCAGTTGAATTTTTAAAATCTCCCGCACTTTATTTTAGAGTCTCAAATACAGTCTGTGGAATGTCTGCTCTGTACCCTTGGGCACGGCCTAAAGATTTTTTAAAAAGGGCTGAAGATGTAGCTCAGTTCAAAGCCCTGGACTCAATCCCCCGTCCTGCTGAGGAAGAAAGAAAAGTTACAATCCATCGAGCAATCGCTCCACACTGGCGCTCTGTGACTTCCCTCATTCAGTCTGTCACCTCCCACGCTTGTGAGGTGAGAATCTGAACCTCACACAGGTTTAAACCTGTTGCAGGGTCATGCAGAGCTGGGAGTACACAGCAGTGCGAGCCTCCAGCTGGGTTCATCAGAATCCAGCACCCCGCCTGTTGTAGGAAGAACCCAACAGGTGAACAGGTGTGGAGCGTGCTTCACAGGTGCTAAGGCGCAGCGTGGCCTCAAGGCCCGGGCACTCTTGGTGAGCACTATTTGCTTGCTTGCTTTTTGGTCAAGGTCTCGCTATGTTGCCCAGGCTGGCCTTGAACTTGCAACCCTCCCACCTCTGGGCTCCCAGCCCCACGCCCAAGTGGCTGGGATCAGAGGTGTGTGCCCAGGCACTCACAGATGCTGTGTTTACTGTGTCCTTTCCAGAGCTTGTTTCAGATGCCATGGCACAAACAACCTGAGAGCCGTGACTGGGGTGAGGGGTGCACATCACCTGGATGTGGCGCCATCCAGCCCAGCACTCACTGGGCCTTGCCTCCTCCATGCCAGGCCCTGAGGCTCCAAACATTGGCCCCGGGGAACCTGGCATTTCCACAGTGATCTCCCAAGGGGTCAGTTAGAGTCCCTTCCCTGCCTGTGTGTGGGACTGTCACTGCATTATCACATTTCTTTCTGTCCCAGGAGACAAAGAGGGAAGCTGAAGTCACAAGGGAGTCCCTGCCTTGTCAAGGCCAAAGAGCTAGAGGGTAGAACAAGAACGCCGCCGCGACCAGGGCTCTCAGCTCCGTTGGGCTCGGGGATAACCCAGGGAGTAACTCTACAAAGCCCTTGCCCGGCAGAGCCCAGCAAAGGATAAAACCATAAGCGCATGCCTCTTCCTCCTGGGGAGAGTAGGGGTCCACAGAGCATGGGATGTATCCTGCCCCCACCCCATATGCAAAAGACCTCAAAGGCCAAAAAGAAAATGCAGGTTAGGGCAAACCAGTGGGGTGCATCAGAGCGGGAGGAGCCCCACAGTGGCAGAGCCAGGTGTCGGGGAGGCTGCTGGGACCCCATGCCCACAGGGAGGGTGTGGGCGAGGGCTCTCGTATAGGTGACTTCCAGGGCGGGGGTCCTGTGTGTTTCTCAGCTTCACCTCCCTGCCCCACCTTGCTCCTGCTGACTGGGGGGTGAGGTCCTGGGATCTTCTACTCCCAGCAAATCTACTGCCCTTCTCTTGGTGGCTCCCCCGTCTCCCTAGGGGCTGAGGCCACCCACGGTTCCTCTCTGAGAACCACAGCTGCGTTCACGGTGTTGGAATTCACTGAGCCGATGCTCTTCTTCTCCTTGTGGCTCTTTCCGGTCACACGTGATCTGATAGTGCCATAGGCAGGGGCCAGGAACCTGCTCAGAACAGGAATGTTCTAGAAAAATCAATGTGTGAGAGGGAATTGGTTGCCCAAGGGGGAAGGCGCTGAGAGACTGAAGGCAGACAGAGTCAGGGCCCACAGAGGACAACTCATTAGGGACTTACAGACAGAAGAGGACCTGGAACAGGTATGATGGCCCACACCTCCAATGGGAGGCTGAGGCAGGTAGATTGCAAGTTGGAGTCCAGCTTGGGCAACTTAGTTATTTAACAAAGTCTTGTCTCAAAACAAAAAATAAAAGGGCTGAGGATGCTGCTCACTAAAGGCTTTGGGTTCAATTTCCAGGACCAGAATTAATAAAGAAGTGTACCTTGGATGGCAGCAAGGCAGGAGGGTCCCTGTGCCCCAAAACAGGAAGAAGGAGTTTGTATGCTAAGCTGCACAAAGTTGGGCTGCAGCCAACGGGAAAGTACCTGAGTTTTCCCAAATACTAATACGTAATGGGTCAGATGTCAGTTAAGAAACAGCCTGGGTATCGGCAGCCCGCAGCACACAATGTGCTATCTTCACGACTTTGATTATCCTACTTGCTTATTCCAAGTGTCACCTGACTGGCAATTCGCAGTTATACCTAAGATGGCTGTGGTCATGTCAAGCAGGATCATATCAAAGGAGGAGCAGCAAAGTGCTTCTGCCTCCCTCCCCGGCGTAACAACCATTTGACAGCTTAGACCACTGTAGCTCAGAAATGGCAGGTGGACGGTGGAGACAGAAGTTAAGTGCAAGTCTCTTTCCACTACTTTCTACCTGCTTTTCCCACCAAGGGGAAGATGTCCGAAAGGTTTACATCACTGGAAGTTTGTGGCATGTCTCTATTGTTTAGAAAATTGCTAAGTAGTTATTTTAATATTTAAAAGATTTGGGGGGGGCAGTATGAGAATCGAACTCAGGACCTTGTACTTGCCAGGCAGGCCCTTATGCCACTGAGCTCTCTCCCCAACCCTAAAAGATACTTTTTCAATGTGAGAACTTTATAGAATAAATGCAAGAATCAAAAGCAACAGGTAGCAGGAATCAAACAATTGTCTCATGATTCGCAGCCAGGCTATTAATCATTTCATCCACTGGAGTGACTTTAGTTGATAGATGGCTTTACATTGCTTTTATTGTTAGTTTTATATTGTTTAATCTATGCCACTGGTGAGCTAGTGATTAAAGACAGGAAGCTAAAGGAATTATGATGTCGGAAATTCAAGGAAATAGCCAAACATGAAGTGCACAGCTATAATCCCAACATGCAGAGAGGCTGAAGCAGGAGGATTGCAAGTTAGAGCCCAACCTGGAACTTTGTGATTTAGTGAGATCTTATCTCAAAAATAAATTGTGCACCACTGTAATCCCAGCACTTGGCAGGCTGAGGCAGGGGAATCACTGTAAGTTTGAGACCAGCCTTGGATACATAGTGAGTTTAAGGACGGTCTGGACTGCATAGAGAGAGAGAGAGAGACCATGCCTCACAAAACAAACAAGAAAAGACATTAAAAAAATAAAAGGCTGGGGCTATAGTTCAGTGCAGAAGTTCAACCCTCAAAAAAAAAAAAAAAAAAAAAAAAAAAAAAAAAAAAAAAAAAAAGGGCGGGGATATAAATAAAGGAAAAAGTTAAAACCACAAAAAAAAAAAAAAAAAAAAAAAAGAAGTCAGAGAAATAAGAAGATAGATGGTTAACTCCTTTGTGAATTTTCTTCAAGATTCGTAAGTTGCATTTATTTGATCAAACGTTTTATCCAACATATAAGGGAAATTCTAGTGCTTCGCAAAAGTTCAAGGATTGGTTTTTTTTCCCAAGGATTGTTAAAACAAGAAAATATTATGTACTTTTTCTTCTCCTACGTTGAGCAGACAGATGATCTTTACCTGCAAGGCATATGCAGTGAGGTGCTTGCAATCAGGGACCTGAGACCTATTTTATCTCACCACATAGCAAACATAAACTTCTTTTTTAAAGCTGTAGATGAACTCTTCAAGTATCAAATGCAAAAAAAAAAAAAGAAAAAAGAAAAAAGAAAAAAAGAAAATTCAAAGCCCAATATCATGAAAGAGGTTTTATATCCTGGTGTTACATTTCAGTCTAATATACTTTTGGTCCTCACTAAAATATTACCTTAAAATTTTCCAAGCACCAGGTATGGTAGCACATTCCTGTAATCCCAACTACTTGGGGCAATGGCAAATTCGCGGCCAGCCTGGGCCACGTGGTGAGGCCCTGCGTGAGAGAGGGCTGGGATTGGAGCTCAGCCTTTCCCAACTGAAAAAAATACTTTTTTGTTTTTGTCAAGGGGCCTTGTGTTTTCTTGTCAAGAATTTAAATCTAATATGTATACCACTTGTGGAGAGAAGCCAAAATTTGTTTTCTTCCATCAAGCATATAATTTAAAGATTTAAAACAAATATTAATAAAAACTTTTTAAATGATACACTTATTGGAAATAGGGCATCTGACTTAAAATTGCTCCCTTTTTCACAGACCATAGAAAATGATGAAATGGCTTGTGCAATTTCCATTGGGGTTTGTAAAATTATATACTACTATGAAACAAATTCTGAGTCAAGAGATTATTTTTCATATTGGGGATTGAACTCCCCAGAGTCCTTGCACTGAACAACATCCCAAACCCTTTTTTAAAATGTGTTTTTTTGAGACAAAGTCTTGCTAAATTGCTAAATTGCCCAGGCTGGGTTCAAACTTGCTATCCTCCTGCCTCAGCCTCCCAGAGTGCTGGGATTATAGGCATTCAGCACCACATCTGACTATGAGTCAAGAGATTAAAGATGGTCAAGTCCAACTCTGGTTTTTTCATTACAAAGATACGTTATTTTTTTTTCCAACTCCATTTTACTTCAAGGAGAAAAAAGAAGAAGTGGAAAAACCTAAAACTAAATTTTAAAACATGTCAATCAGAGGGCAACAATGGTACATACATTACACATTGTCATCCCCAAATCATTCACCCAGAGCACAAGACATCTGCATTCAGTTGTCTGAACAATACTGTCACAAATCTTTCTCTTCAATGAACTCAGAGAAATCAGTAGTATAACCACCTAACTATTTTTTATATACATATACATATACATATGTTGTTACTTTCAGCTTCTCACACTAATGAGATAATACAATGTTCACACATGCGTATCTTATTTATTTCACTAATGAGTATGGTCTCAAGTTGCATCCATTTACCTATAAAAGTCTATAATTTCTCCTTCTTTATGGCTGAGTAGTACTCCACTGTATAAAAATACCATATCTTTTTTTGTCCATTCCTCAATCAATGGGCATTTACGTTGTTTCCAAGATCTGGCTATTATAAACTGTGCTGCTATAAACATGGGTGCATGCATATCACTGTGGTATGATGTTTTTAATTCTTTTGAGGAGATACCCAGAAGGGGAATAGTTGGGTTGAATGGGACCTCTAGTTCTAGTTTTTTGGGGAATCTCCACACTGATTTCCACAGTGGCTGCACCAGTCTGCACTCCTACCAACAGTGGAGAAGGGTTCCTTTTTCCATACAACGCCTCCAGCATTTGTTATTTCTTGATAACAGTCATTCTTTCTGGGGTGAGGTGGAATCTCAGTGTTGTTTTAATTTGCATCTCTCAAATGACCAATGATGTTGAACATTTTTTCACATATTTATTTGCTGTTTGTGTTTCTTCATCTGAGAAGTGTATATTCATCTCAGATACCCATTTTTGGATTGGGTTTTCAAATCTGGGAGGACCGATTTTTTTGAGTTCTTTATATGTTTTCAATAGTCATCCTTTGTTTGAGGAACAACTGGCAAACAATTTTCTCCCACTTTGTGGGCTGTCTCTTCTCTTTGTTGATGGTTTCTCTTGCTGTACAAAAGCTTTTCAATAGGGTGAGGTCCCAGTTGTTGATTCTTTGTGATAGTTCCTGTGCATTTGGGGTTTTGTTCATAAAGTCTTTGCCTACACCAATATCTTCAAGAGCTTTACCTACTCTATCTTCCAGCAGATTTAATGTTTCTGTTTTAACACTAAGATCTTAGATCCATTCTTTTTTTTTTTTTTTTTTTTGCGGCACCAGGAATTGAACTCACAGCTTCATGCCTATCAGACAGGTGCTTAAGTCACTAAGCCAAACTCCCAGCCCTAGTTTTTTGAGGCAGGGTCGCACTGTGTAGCTCAGGCCAGCCTTGCGCTCAGGTTGTAGTCCAAGCCGGCCTCGAACTTACAATGCTCCTCCTACCTCAGCCTCCCGAGTGCTGGGATTAAAGGTCTGTGCCACCACGCCCGGCTTTTCTTAGATCCATTCTGATTTTAGCTTAGTACATGGCGAGAGATATGGGTCCCGTTTTAATCTTTGGCATGTGTAGAGCCAGTTTTAACAGCATAATTTATTAAAGAGGCTATCTTTCTTCTAGTGAATGTCCTACTCTGGTATTTTATTCTACTGTTTAATTTTGGGATATGACCACTAAGCAACCAGACAGAAAATGCACATGTAGTCACTAAATATAACAGCACAGCGTTTATTGACTACTGAGGGCCACCCAGACAACTTACCCTGTATTTTCTGCATCCCCTACCTAATCAGTCCTCACCACAGCTCTGAGGGGAGGCTCCTTCATTACTCCCATTTTATAAATGAGGACACTGAGGCTCAAAGAAGCAAGTCATTTTCCCAAGAGACCACTACTTCAAAATAAACAGAGTTAGAACTCCTAACTGTGACTCGGGCTGCCTCTTATTCCTCTGTCTACATATTTATTTCTTGTTCTCAGTTCATTCTTAGAGAACAAAACAATAAACAGGACATAGAAATCCAGGGATTTCAGAAAAACCTGGCCCTAACTTGTGACCACTAGCTACCATAGGAAGGAAGGGCCGTGAGACCACAGAACGAGGCAAACAGATCAAGGAAGGATTGCACAAAGTACAACTTATTAGAGGCTCACAGACAGAAACACAAGAGGATCCCTGTACCCAAGGACAGAAGGCAGGGATTCATGTGCTCAGTTAAACAGAGGTGGGCTGAGCCAGCTGGAGTGTACCTGGCCTTTCTCAGAAACTAAACATGTCCAACATCAGTTTTAAAACAGTTTAGGTGAGCATGGTGGTACTCATCTGTAGTGCCAGCACTTGGGAGGCTGAGGCAGGAGGATCACTGCAAGTTCAAGGCCAGCCTGGAGTACATAGTGAGACTCTGTCTCACAAAAACAAATAATAAAAATGAAAAAGCCCGGGCAAGTGACAAGGTGGGGTCCACTGCTATCTCACTGTGAGCTGCTCGGGTCTCAGGAGCACTGGAAGGATACCGGACACCAGGGAGCCGGGAAATGGCACAGACACAACTTTCAGAATGGTTTTGGGTTAAGAGGCCTTGCTGGAAACACTACTGGGTGATGTGTCCCCAGCTCACCCTTGCATCTTTTCCTGGCCCTGGGTTTCAGAACTGTCTGTGAGCAACTCGAGGTCCTCACAGCTGCCGTGTCTCTTGCAGTGTCTAGTGTCTGCCGGCTCCTCGCAGAAGACAGGCTGAGGTAGGGGTGACATCGCGGAGGAGCAGGGAGTGCCCGGACCTGGGCAGAGACTCCTGGGACATCCTCATCTTCACAGCCAGCTACCAGGACATCACCCGCCAAGGTTTCCATCAGAGACA
>RJWM01036819.1:0-17883 GCA_004363535.1 Dasyprocta punctata
ATATATATATATATATATATATATATATATATATATGTGTGTGTGTGTGTGTAAGAGGGAAACCTGTACAATACAATAGCCACAAAACATAGATAATATATGACTCTATTTATATGCAATGTTTAAAACAGGCACTTTAAAGGCAGAAGTAAATTAGTGATTGTCTTGGACCTAGAAAATTGGGAATGAGGGATGACTACTGAGGGGGTTTCAATTTAAAGTGAAAATAGGTTCTAAAGTGATATTTGTGAAATTTTATGACATAGAGATCATTAATTGTAACTTTAAACTGCATTATGATGAGTTATAACTTAATAAGAATCAGGTATCTATGTTAAAGGGAAATAATGGCATTCTAGGTTTCATAAAAACTGAGGAAATTAATTATTATGGCAACTTCTCTACAAGGAATGTTCTTTTTGTAAGAGAAATATGCTCTATTTACAGACCTCATTCTACACACCAAAACAGAAAGAGCATCACAAATGAAACAATTAATAAAAAAATCTTATTTGCATTTTTATTGGTTTTTAAATTCAACAAATGATAGAATTTTTAGGAAGAAATAAATGAAAAATAGAGCAAGAGGTAGTAGAGGGTATTACACTAGATGGCTCATACTTATAATCTCAAAATTTTGCCCCCTCAGGCAGAAAGATAGAAAATTCAATCCATGCCTGTGGTACTTTATGAAATAGAGCGAAACTGTCTCAATATTAATATTTAAAAAATAAAAATTTGAACATGTATATTGTCTTTAATCATTAAGTAGTTGATTATTTCTCAAATGAAGAAATAGTATGCTATTTTAAAATATGCTCTGGAAAAAAAAATATATATATATTCTTTGCAAACTATAAAAAACAGTATTTTATAACTAAGAGAAGAAATAGAATGGAATCATAAAAATTCAAAAATCATGAAAATGCAGAAAAAGGAAATAGGAAGCATAAAAAGCTGCAAAAATCTTGAAACATCAAAGAAAATAGATCTTAATAAAAAATAAATGCATAATCACTTTACATAGAAGTGATCTAAACTCAACATTTCTAGCAAAACATACTAGGTTCCTAGTAAGAAAAAAGTCTATCTAATGGTGACTGCAAATCTCTCACTTTAAATATTGACATAAAACTAAAAGTAAAGTGAGAGAACTATGTAATACCAATATGCAAGTACTGCCCATGAAAATGTAGTGAAGAGGAAATTAAACAATTATAGAGAAGTTAATAGTAATGTCACCTAATTTGAAATTTACCTAATTTGGAGAAGACTTCCATATTAGAAAAAAATTAATAGAAAAGTTATCTAAAACTCTATTTGGAGTGCTTCACACTTTTCTTAGTAATGGTAGAATACATAGGTAGAGTTGAATATCTACCTAATGTTATATAGATAACAGAAGGCCAGAAGGGCTCGGTCAGGGAGTTTGGTCAAATTGATATTTATAGAAAATGTCATGCATTAGCAGAATGCATATTCTAAAATCCACAAGAAACAATAACCATGGTACACCACGTTTTGTACTGTTAATTTTTTTTTTCCTTTGCGGCACCAGTGTTCAAACTCACTACTTCATGCCTGCCAGGCAGGCACTTAAGCCACTGAGCCAAACTCCTGGTCCTAGTTTTTTGAGACAGGGTCACACTATGTAGTTCAGTCTGGCCTTGTGCTCATGTTGTAGCCCAAGCTGGCCTTGAACTCACAACACTCCTCCTACCTCAACCTACCAAGTGCTGGGATTAAAGGCATGCACCACCATGCCCAGCTGTACTATTAAATCAACAAACCATAAAATTATCAAAAAAGTATGCTTTTAAAATGCAAGAGTAATACAAAAGTGAAATAAAAAATCAATAAAAAAATCTTAATCACCAAATAATTGACAAAAGCATACACTTCTATGAGATCTATGTGTTAAATGAAAAATTTTAAGACAATTTAAAGTATTTTCTGATGAAAATGAAAAATGTCAAAATGTTTGGATATAGCAAACAGCATTTACAGGGGAATTTGTAATATCAATAGCTTGATTATTACAAGCATAACCCAACTTAAATCCAATACCTGAAAGTCCACAGTAGGACACAGGGCAAAATCATAAGATATAGGATACCAAGAATAAATTAAATTAAATACAAATAAGAAAATAATAAAAATTAGAATAGAAATCTTTCCATGTCAATATAAAAATAAAACAGAAAAATACGATAATGGATTGAGCATTCATTAACCCCAAAATATAAAGAAAAAGAAAAGGGAAAGAAAACAAAAGGTGATTCTTTGAAAATGTCAGTGTGATTCTTTGAAAATGCCAGTGTGTAGTCATGATAATCAAGGGGGAAACTGGAAAATTTGTAAAATGCAATATAATGATTATTTTGAAAGTATCAGCTAACAATAATTAGGAAACTCTAACAATTAACTAGACAATTTAAATGAAATGGACCAATTCCTTGAAATACTCAAATAAATAAATTTTTAAAATCCTATATTTATTAAATAAAACTGAAATTTAGTTAAACTTCTGAAAAAAAAAGAAAGAAAAAAAGAAAAATGAAAATTCCAGGCTAAGGAAATTTTATTGGTGCCTTCTAAAAAGTATGTTGAAGCGATATTAGCAAAGTAAAATTTTCATTCTCTCTTCTAAAAACTGCAGTAGGTAAATCATTGTCCAAAATCTTCTGTGAAGCCACCATTAACATCATACTAAAGGCAGACATAGATACAACCAAAAAACAATTACAGCTCTATATTCCTTTTGCATGCATAAGCACATATCTTCAAAAGGATAAACTAGTTGTATGATGGGTAGATGGTTGGTTGGATGGATGAATGAGTGGAAAGACAATAAAGGACAAAGATAAAAATGGGTTCTCACGGTGAGAAATACGGTAAAATACGAGTATCTCTACCACGTATTTTGGGAAAGAATGATTTTATTGGAGACTTTAATGTTCAAAATAAAAGAATTACATGTAAACATGTTCTCATCAGTAATTTTATTTCTTACTGGTGTACAAGTTAGCAACCCTGAATCTACATTGTGTTCATGCAGCTTCCAAATTTGATGATAGTCATTTGAAAGTATGTTCCAACTTATTCATGAGTATAATAAAAATAATAAATACATTTTGACAAAAGTTACTTTTAGTAAATTTCTTAAGGATGTTTTTGAATCTGTTCAACAGAGAGGAAGAAGTTAGTGTATATTTTCAATATAATATGGGTGAATTTCTTCAAAAACAATTCCAAAAAATCGCACAAAATTAAAGAGATTGATAGAGAATATTGAATTTTCTGGTAAACAGCAATTGTAGCTATACCAACAAGTCACTGAGTAATGATCTATTTCTAAAGCATGGTGTTTTATTAAAGTCAATGGTATAGTTGTAGAAGGACAGATATTCATACTTGATTTAAAACTCACATTTTTTGATAGATACAGCCTTTACTAAAACAGACTGAAAAATAGCAAAATATTATAAGATCCTGATGTTTACAACTGCCTAAACCTAGGGTAATTTGAATTATTATGCATGATGTTTAGCAAACCATGTGAGAGATACAGCCAAACCACCCCCATGTAGAATAAAGATACTTCTTTTTAATTGTAGTATTAATCATACTTAATGTGAACCTAGGCTAACATTCTTGAAGCACCTTTCAAATTTACAAATATGTATACACAGAGTTTATGGTAATATCAAAATTTTTGTTTTATAGGCCTATTATTTCCTTTTAAATACAAATTGCCTAGACAAGGTTAAAGGAAAGATCAGTAACTTCCAGAAAGTGTTGGCAGATCTTTAACTTTCAAAATTG
Source organism: Dasyprocta punctata (assembly GCA_004363535.1). Lineage (NCBI taxonomy): Eukaryota > Metazoa > Chordata > Mammalia > Rodentia > Dasyproctidae > Dasyprocta > Dasyprocta punctata. The sequence continues at coordinate 3,826 of RJWM01036819.1, forward strand.
TGAATTGCCACAACTATAATTTTTTTAAACACATATGGTGTAGTTTAAGTAGAAGAAAATACAAAGTCAAGAAAGTGTAAGAAAATGTTTCCCCTCAACCAGAAAAGCCTCAGAATAATAGCTAAGAGTAAACCATATGCACAATGAATTTTCTAATAAAAGTTAAATACGATCATAGGAAACTATTAACCTGTTTTAGAAATGCAGATTACCTCATCAGCCTGTCCTTTGTCTATTCATTTAAATGAAAGCTTCACAAAAAATAGCTGACCATTTCTGGAGCTGGATTTTATCTCATCTTCTTATTCAGTAATAACAATGTTTTTATGCATGTGTATGGACTTGGTTATGGTAATCATTTGCAAAGGAAATTGTTAATACTTCAATGATGAATTAATATTGCTTTAGGAGTTATATAACTTATAAAGAAAATGTGTCATTGGTTCACATATTCAGAAATTCAGCAGAGAACTAAAAAGTATGCCATAAATACACAGTGTTGTAGAACACATATTTTTATTATTATCTTGCATAAAATTATATTTTATTATCTTTCATATTGTTAAATGTGCAATAAAAAGAAAGTCAATATTCCCTTTACCACTTGGTCTACTTTTATGTTAGTTTTAATTTTATTGAGATATCCATCTGCAGCAGTTTTAACACTCCAATAACTCACTTCCGTACGTAAGTAAAAGGTTATGGGAAAATAGAAAGCTAAGAGAAATTTGCATTTAGGGTTATTTCAAAGGCATTACCCTAAGTCTAACCTATAAAACAAAGCAAAAATAGCTATCAAACTTTGTACTTCTTAATTGTTCAAATAAATTATTTTTTTCACTGTCAGAAAGGAATTAATAAATCACAGTATATTGAAACAAGAATTATTTGATTATCTTATTAGTTCATACATTATCAAAATTTTTATAGAAATTAAGTTAAGCATAAGGTAGAGATAATAAGTGAACAAAAAATAGACACCAACTTTCTTGAATTGTACAAATTTAAATTTGGAAGTGGGAGATATTTTTGACACATTTTAAACTAATAAAAATGTACATGTCTCATTTGACTAAGGCTTGTAGATAAACCACTGTCAATTTTATATTTTCTGGTTGCAGATTAGATTCATTATAATTTTTGAAATGTATCTGTATATTAATAAATATCAGGCTTAGAGAATCATAATTTTACAATATACATACCATATTTATTCTCACCATTTATTTTCTAGTGAAAATTGGAAGTGATCCTTCTGGTGGAATGATTATACTTTGAGTAACGTTTTATATAACAGTTCCATAATCTTAGTGTACAAGTCATTAGAAAACAAATAAGTTGTTTTCTAATGACTTGTATACTGGAGTTGTACTATGTAGAATTAAGTTCCTCCAAAGACTTTTATGTCCTAATTCCTAAAACCTGCCAATATGTTTTCTCACAAGACCAAAGGCACTTTGCAGATAGGAAGATTATCCTGGTAATTCCTAAATATAATCAAAGTGACCTCATAACAAGAAGGCAAAATGGTCAGTGATGGAGGAGGCCACGTGAAAAAAGCAGAAGATTATAGAACTATGAGACCAGAAGCAGAAACATGGCAGCCTGGAGGATTGGAAAACTCGATAGATTGTCCCCTGGTGCTTGCAATAGGGACCAGTCCTGCCAACAACTCCAGAGTAGCTCTTAAGTCTCATTTTGAAACTAAGATTCTCATAACTCCATTATAATAAATTTGGACTGATTTAAGCCACTGATTTTATCATGTCATTTGTTACTGCAGTAATCAAAAACTAATACCGCAATGGATTTAATTTTATATTTATTTGACAATCTGCTAATCTTGACATATGCAATGTCTTTAAATGCAACCTTTGGTGTAATATATGTAAAATTTCTCCAGCAAATTTTCTTATTTGCAAACACTCAATAACACTAAAAGTAGTGATTTTGCTGGAACAGCAGAGTGGTTAAAATAGTCTCCTCATCATCCAACTCTGGGCACCATTTATACTTCATTCTAGAAAAACAAAGCCCCATAAAGTGAAGTAATGTAATGTCCTTAGCAGAAGTACAAAATTTTTGATTTGTCTTCTTAATAAATTTTAAGTTTTGGAATTCTGTTATCAAACTTGGATTTACAAGAAGCAGCAAATCAAATTTCTCCTGATTGAATACTAGGAATAATTTTGTCTATTATGACTCAGAAGACAGTAACTCAATATGTCTTCAAAAACTGACTTTTAAATTTTTGATTGACACATAAAAACCATACATGTTGATGGGATGCAATGTGATTTATTTTTACAATGTAATATTTTGATTCATTTTTCAAAAGAGTACTGATCAAATCACTCTAACTTAAATATGCAACAACTTTAAAAGTTATTATTTTTCATGATAAGCACATTCAAAATCTTCTAATGTAGTCTCTTGAAACATTCAATAACTTGTTTTTAACATGAACATCAAAACTTTTTCTTCATTTATAACTGGGAAGTTGTAGTTGTATCCAACTCTTCCATAACCTCAGGCCTTCTGGTTACCCATGATTCTCTTCACTTCTATGAGAATGATTTTTTAAAATTGCACATATAAGTGGAGTTGTGATAATTCTCTCTTTGGATCTGGCTTATGAAAATAATTTTCTATAGATCTATGTTTTCAGAAATAACAGAAATTTCTCTTTTGTGACTGAATAGTATTCTATTAAACATGCATCTAGATATACATCACATTCTCTTTATCTGTCACCCATTAATAGACATTTAGACTGATTTCTTATTCTGGGTATTGTAAATTGTGCTGTAATATCTTGAGAGTGTTGATCTCTTCCATGTGCCGATTTGTTTTCTTTGGATACACAACCAATAGTTCGATTTTTGGCTTGTGCTGTAAGATCTCTGATTCATTGTTTCTCACTACCTACTTTACACTAAGACAGCCACATGCTAATGTCGATTCATCTTGTAATTATAATAAAGTTATCAACTTCAAAAATAACCCCATTTTACCTGTTCCCTTTAAATCTATTTAAAGCAATTCAGCTTACGGGCAGCATTCTCTGTACTTCTCAGTCACTTACACTCCCATGCTCACTTCAGTCCTGTGCTTAGTCCCCCACTGGGTCTCACGGAAGTCTACATTCACACCAGGATACATGTGCCAGTAGAAGCCTCGGTTATACAGGTCATTTACATGGGCTAACATCAACCTTGGCTAAAGAAGTTATTTACACTAGGAAAATCAGAGGTGTGCCTGTGACAGGGTTCTGTCCACCCAGACCCAGGCACCTGTAGAACCCCTTTCCTTCACAACTTGAGCCAAAGCACTGCCATCTTGAGGTTTCCTGTTTCCTTACAGATGTCTGAATGCAGAATGGTTATCTGTTCAACATTTTTATAAAATTAGGAAGGCAAAGAAAGGAAGAGTAGATATTGCAACATAAATATATGGTCTCCTGAAATTTGTGACTAGAACCATTCCAACAATCTTTTCTTGTCTCCTTACCACTACTCTCCCATGGATACCCTAGAAGTTTGTTTCCCTTAAGTTATAACTAATACTTCTTCTAAGTATGTATCCATGCATAAATTCACAGTTGACTCTTACAGTGCAACCACTTTGGTTGTACATTGACATCAGGTCCTAAAAATATTTCCTTGTAGGGAATTTAGATATGAGATGCCTGGTAAGTAATAGTTTCTCTTTGTTCAAGAGACTTCATGCTTCCTCTCAGGAAAAATAGAGGAATATAAAACCTTAACAAGATTGGTGATAAAGAAGATATAAGAATACAACTTTCTTGAAAACTTATAATGAGGACTCTGGGTCAATGCAAAGAGTAGTGGATATATCCAAAAATTGTTTGGTCAGTAGAGAAGCATATTTCTCTCCATGCATCTGTCCATTAAACGAAAAGATAGAAAGATATTTTAAGATCAAGTAACAGAATGTAGATTTGAATAAAAAACAGAATAGTGCTTTTTGCTTTTACACTCTCCATCAATCAAGAGGGAAGTCTCAAAAGCTGAAGAGATTTTGGTAAGCCAAAACCATTTTCAAGATTGGTGGTATTTTCTTTGATTATTTATTAATTTATTTTTAATGTAAGTTTACCGATATCATTTAGATATACATAATGACCACATAATTTATAGGATTATTTTATAATATTCACACAAAAAGTCAAATGGAAAGAGTGCAGGAGACCTGTCCATGCACTAGAGGCACAAAGAATCCAGCTGACAACCTAGATCTCACAGCAGTGTCCTCCATGAGCACAACTTTAGGCCAAGAGCCCACAGCTGTCTGGTGCAAGTCTGTGTCAAAGATCTGCGCTGGGATGGTCCAAAGGTAAATGATGGAAGCTAGTAAGTCTGCACCAGAAATATGAAGAATCTGTGCCAGTTAGCTCAGGGGTGTGCACCGGGCCAGGAAGTGATGCTGAAAGTAAGGCCCAAACTCCCCCAAAGAAAACTGCAGCCATCCTTAGAGACTGTGAGGACCTGAGTAGCCCTGGCTGGTTTTGAACTCTTAGTGATTCTCCTGCCTCAGCCATCTGAGTGCTAGAATTACAGGCATGTGCCACCACACCCGGCTTCTAGTTCTCTTTAATGTTGTTGGCAATAATCCTCAGGTGGACCATCCTCACTCAGCACCATGCTGACTCAGTTCAATGGGGTGTTACAATTTGATCCTTAGTTAATCCACCACGCCTCCTCATTTACAAAGCTTGGTTTTCATTTTATGGTCTCAAGACCCATCAATTTAGCTATCTCAATTTTTTTTTTTTTGCAGTTGAGTAATATGACACTATATAAAAATGCCCCATCTTTTTTAACCATTCATTGATTGATTAGCATTTGGGTTGCTTCCAAGATTTAACTATTACAAACTGTGCTGTTGTAAACATGCATGCACATATATTGCTGTGGCATGATGTTTTTAATTCTTCTGGGAAGATACTCAGGAGAATAGCCGGATCAAATGGAGCTTTGAATCCTAGTTTTTTAAGAATCTTCACTGATTTCCACAATGGTTGCACCAGCCTACATAGCCACCAGTAGTGGAGAAAAAAAGTATTCTTTTTTCCCTATAGTCACACTAGCATTTGTTATTGGGTATTTTCTTGATAATAACCATTCTTTATGCAGTGAGATGCAATTATAGTACTCTGAAAAAGGGTATCAGTAAGTCAAAAGATATTCCTTGCTCTTGAGTAGAAAGAACTAAAACTATGAAAATGACCATACTCCCAAAATTGTTACACAGACTTAATGCAATCCCAATCAAAAATATCATTAACACACCTCATAGTACTAGAGAAAACATTCCTACATTTCACCTGGAACAACAACAACAAAAAAGACCTAGAGTAGTAAAATCAAGTCTGGGCAACAAAGATAAGTCAAGAGGCATCACAGGCCCTCGCTTGAAATTATGCTACAGGGCTACATGTTACCAGAAAACAAACAAACAAATAGAAAATCAAACCTGATTATAAAAGAAACAGAGTAGAAGATGCAAATACAACTCCATACACACTCAGCCAGCTGATCTTTGACAAAAGGACCAAACACCTTCACTGGAAGAAGGATAATTTCTTTAATAAATGTTGCTGGTAAAATTAGATTTCCACATGCTGAATACCAAAACCAGATTCATGCCTATCATCACAGACTAAAGTAAAATTGAAATGGGTCAAAGGTCTAAATATTAGAGTAGAAACGCTAAATCTGTTGAAAGATAGAACAGGTAGAACTCTGACATAGATATAGGTAAAACCTTTGTGAACAAAATCGGAATCATACATGAACTATCATGAACAAAACCTGAATCACACAGGAACTATTACAAATAATCAATATTTGTGCTGTTATCCTATTCCCATGAATTTAATGTTTCATGCGTTTGATTTTGTTTGAATCAAACACAGCTCAGTAACGATGTCAGTTTTATTCCAGAATCAACAGAAAGGTAATACATTAACTTTTCTTTCCTTATCACTTGGTCCCCATACTCTATAAAAACAGCTATTGTTCAGTGGCTCTTTGCTGTGTTGCTTGGTCAATTGATACCCAGGTTTTGTACAGCTACATATCCACAAATGAATAGACTTCTGCTTTTGCCAGAATGATAATCAGGATTAAAAGCATAGGGTCATTCAGGGTTATATTTTGAAATTCAGAATTTTTTCCTGACCATTCCTATGGAATATGCCTCATCCTTTCTATGGACAGTAACCCCAGGTCAGCCTGGTTGGTAATCGCTCTGGATGGCACACTGAACCAAGGAGACGGAAAACTTACACTTTGTTTTGGTCAAGTTATAAAAAAAAAATCATTGTCTATGTTGCAGTAAATAATTTTGGATAAAAATGTAGGTGATAGTTGGAGATAACTGCGAAAAAACTACATTTATAATTACTGAAAAAGAGAAATTTTATTTCATGAGAAAAAAGAAAGAAGAAAAATTATACATGAGAAGGCAACTCCTAAAACTTGCAAGAATGGGCAAGAGGAATACTAACGGTTATTTTTCTCCAGAGTAGCCCCTGGAGATGTTTCATGAAAATACAAACCCTGAAGCTATTTTCCCAAACAGTCACAAGTATAATAAAATCTGAGTCTTCCATCTCTCACCAGAGGAATCTGACCGTTGGACAGCAGAGAATGGCCCTGGCTCCTGTACTTTACTGAGCATTACTTCCATATAATTTTTTCACCTCTAATCTCAGGCTTTATACTATTCTTTTTTAACCATATTATGCACTCCTTTGGAGCTGCTACTAAATTGGTGACATGCACAAACAGGGTAAGAAAGACTTCTACCAAGGTAAAACTGATTAACCATGCATACTATGGGATGAGTAGTTTCACTCCTAAAAGGGTTATTCAATTTTTAAAAAGCTGATTCAGAATGTTTCAATGCCCAACTTCCTCTTGCAGATGAACAAGAGGTCACTTGTGCATCTAGAGATAGATAGATCAGTGCCTGGGGCCAGGTTAAAAAATGCACATAGAAATTTAAGGAGAAGGTATTCTTAGTGTCATTGGTGGTTTATAGCTAGCTGCCTAGTCTGTGGAGTTATGCTCAAACTGCAATAAATCCTGCAGGTTGGTCTTATCTTCTGCTCTGAGTCTTTTTCTTTTTTTAAAGTTAATGGTTTTTTTTATTGGAAAAAAATAGACTAATATTTACAACTTGGAAAGCAAATTGTAATTTCTTGAACAGTAGTGTTGATGGTTGTGCTGAAGTCCACACCCTGCTGGCTCCAAATCATAATACAGAGGGTTTTACAAACAGAGTCCAAAGACACACTCTTTTGAACACTTCCTATTAAAAATTTGTATGAGTGTGACAGCCTGAACCCACTTCAGTTTAGTACATTGTAAACATTGCTAAAACAAAATATGTAGACATGCCATTATCATGTGTCACTGTCACCATGGGTAGGAGCACAAGGAAGTACAAGAGGATCATCCTACTACTGGGGCTGAATCTCAACAGTTTATAGTATACCCATGTTCTGCACATCATCCTGAGGTAAACAAATTTTAAATGAGTTTGATCTCAGTAAACCAGCCTTGACAATTTATACAAACAAATTGGCCTCAAGCCCATCTGAATAGGTTTTGAATTTGTTTTTCATTTTTCACTGTTAATATAAATTGACTGTGCTCAATCATCAAGTTGCATATACGAAAGACTCGCCAACTCAAATAGTGCATTAACCATTAGCAAGTTGAACTTCAAGGAATCCATTAAGTGCTTCTTGATTGTTAAGTTAGTAGAAGTATTTATATTTTAAAACTGATGTGTAGCTTAATCTTTAGGGGACAGGACCACCAACCAACACATGCAGGTATGCAGATTTTGTGTGTGTGGACAGAAGGGACTTTTGACATTCAGTTGTACTAGATAGAAACAAAATGATTAGATGGCATTTTCTTTTTTTTTTTTTTTGCAAGAAGTCAGTAAAAATTTCAATTTGATCTTCTGGGGAGGGAAGCAGTTGAAAGTAGGTCTTCATTTTGCACTCAATTGTACAAATTCTTTTGTGCTTTGAGGGAGCATACAGGCAAACCATAACACAAAGCCAAGGAAAATTGAATGGCTATTCTAAGAGCAATATCCTTGAAGATGTTTAGAAATCGCTTCAGGCACTACCAAACTAGAAACCCTTCCCTCTCATTTAATAGAATTCATTTATATTCCAAAGCACAGGTTAATCTCTTCTCTAAGGAAGGGGAGATTAAGTACTTTTGCACTTGTATTATATAATCTCTAAGATGGAAAATTGTGATGTCCTCCTGTAGTTAAACTCTTGCCCTGGGCTGTCAACATCATTGTGTACCCATGTCAAAAATGGAGCAGCTAGATCCATGAATGTTGCTCTGTAAATAAACTTATTTTCATTGTTGAGTGTAGATGCCCACAAATACCTCATGTATGAGATAGATGCACAAACACACAGCATCTAACTGTGCACACAAGTTAATATTTTAGACACTTCACAGTTTCTTGTTTAACAAATCTAGTCAAATTTCTGTAGTATAATTTGGAAATTCAAAAGTAAAGCAAACACTTAATTCATACTGTTCTTCTCTAACCATATTATGTTGAACACTGTAAGTTGAGTTGCTGTAATTCTGGCCAAAGAATTGGACACTATTAATACAGCTAAATTTTAAAATTACCGGCTAATCAACACAGGGAAGTATAAGAGTTTTTTTTATCACCCAAATGGATCATAAATGAAAATTCTCATTATAATCATGTACTTTAATAACACATTTACATCCTGTATTAAATGTGTGCCCTTTATGTGCATGCATAATATTCAACCATATAAATCTTTCTAACCTAGGGCAGGTATAGGTTTCTCAAAGGAGTATGAGGTATTGTTAAAAATACACTTTCCTAAGTATTTTAAGACATGCTTTATTCATGTTTATTAAGATCATGTAAAATGGTCCTAATAAATAGTTTCAAGTAGCAAGTAATTACTTGCTGTTAAAATATTTGATAGATTTCATTCTGACTTCAGAATATTTATAGGCATTTGCAGAAAATATATTTTTCTAATAAAAATCTAACCCATTGGTTTATCCTCGTCTAGTAAGAAACAGAAACAATGACAGTGAACTGTTTAATAGCTGAGGGCATCTGGTTCATAAATATAGTTATTGACTGAACAACATAGCATAATCAATTGATGGTAGTAAAGTGAATCATTCTAGCAATTAGATGTAGAAACTATAACAAAATCATAAACAATTAAAATTTAAGGAAGAATAATTACCCAGATTTAAATTTGTTTATCATTTTACTTATTAATGAAAAGTTTATTAGTAAAGTCTAATAAGGACTTCTTACTAGCTGTCTTACTGTATTTAAATTTGTCAGCAGAAACATCTATTACACTTAATAGATTAAGTTTTATTAAAAATGTTGGCAACACAGAACAAATATCTGCACTAAAACTGTGGTTAGAAAGTCAATGTTTCCTTGAGTGCTTGCTATTTCCACCTTATTCATCAGAGTCTTCATATAAATTTATGATTGACCTATCATTTTTATCACTATTTCTTCCCACTTGACATTGGGATTAAATTTTCCTCTTATTCTTTCCATCTTTTAACTTTCCTTACCTGGTAATGACACCTGTGCCAATTAAGAACAGTATCAATTTCCAGGACCTGCACAGTTTCCTGGGTAGGGTGGTGTTTACATCTAAATCAGTTTAAAATGTTCTAGCCATGGAGTGAATAAAACCACTACAAAATCTTGCAATTTTTTGGTAGTTATTGAAGTGTTCCATGTATTTTTCACTATCTAGAAAATGAGTTGTTTTACAGAAGACGACTCATACACTGAAGTGACAATGTGCCATAATTGTGGCAGATATACATTCTTTTGAAATATTTTAGAAACTTTATTTCTTCATAGGCTTATTGTTAAAAAGCTCATACTTTCATGAATATCCATAACTTTTTCACGTACTTTAAAGTCTGGCATTATTATTTTTGAAATGTTAAAGTTACCCTTTGCCCACTTTTGTATTAAGAATCTGGAAAGTCACTTTCTGATGTCTCCATCATTAGAAGGTGAATACAAATGATTGTACATCAGACATAGTCATGGTTGTGGTTTGTGTTTAGATGTTCCCCCAGTGTCTCAGGTTGTCATAGGGTGTTTTGGAGGTGACTGAATCTAGAGTGTATAATTGATTCATAGTTCAGTGCTGGGAGTAAGTTGCTGGGATTAAGGGTTGGTGACTACTAGATCAGTCCACTGATTTAATTGGTATACCCTACTCCGAGTAGACTAGATATGATATCTGAAACAGAAAGAGGATTGTCTCACTCTCTTTTGTTGCTTTTGCTGTCTTCAGTTGCTATGTGCCTCTCTGTCGTATGGCACCCTGCCTTAGAGTCTGTCAACTATGGGCTGAAACCTCTGCAAACTGTGAACTAAATTAACCTTTCTCTCCTGCCTTTGGCCATTGGGTATCTTGTCTCAGCAATGAGACAAATAACTAAGACAGTTGCTGAGACAAAATATCTAACACTCAAAGTTAGAGGAGGAAAGATTTATAATTTGTTGGTTCCAAAGCAGGGTGGCACATAGAAGAGGGGCAAAAGTACATGGTGGTGGGAGACAGCAAAAGCAATAAGAGCAAAAGGCATTTGGGTAACATCTAGACACAAACCATAATGATAACTAAGAGAGAATTTGGTTCCAGAGAAGTAGGCTCCTTGCTGTAACTGTATCTGACCATGTAGTTCAGGAGCCTTTGGAAAGCTTTGGAGATGCTGACTGAAAAAGTAGCACTGGAACACATTAGGCTTTACTATATGAAAAATTCCAGTTAGAGCTCAAACGACCAGAAAACTGGTAAAGACCAGACTTTGTATACTTTTGATGGAAATAATGACTGCATTGGTTGTTGGAATCCAGACAATGTGTGTTATGACTTGGCAGAAAGTTTATCTGTAGTTTACTCGTGTCCGGGGACTTTGCCTGAGACTGAAATTAAGGATGGTGGAAAAAAATAACCCAACAGAAAAAATTTAAAAGCAGTTGAATATTGAGGTGGTGGCATGGCTACTGTAGGATGCTGTTACCTAGATTTGTGTTGAGAATCAAGAGCAAAGAACTTAGCAGAATGATTAAAAATGTTTGGCCAGAAAGGGAGCTCCAGTAAGGCTCTGGACTGCAAAGAGAGACAAGAAGAGATCTTGACTGCTGAGAAGGAACAGGAGAATAGAAAAAAATGACATGAGGACATCACAAAAAGCAGCAGGATGCCAGCCTTTGGAGTCTCCTAATTGCAAAATTGAAAGACTTTGCTTTGAGAAGAAAGCCACAGAGAACAACATTCCAGAATGGCAGTGGCTGCACCATGTTCCAGAATGGCCCAGAGAATCTGTTCCTCTGAATTGGATTCAAAGTGCTCAGTGATCCAGACACTCGACCCCTACAACCAAGAGATAAGGAAGCCTGACAACTGTTCCAGTTGGCATCAGACTTTGGCAGCATCCATATAGCACTGGTTTTAGATGCATGCAAAATGTGAGAGTTGTGAGGTTAGGAAAGCTTCCGCCCAGATTTCAGAAGAAGACCTAGAAGGCCAGAGAGTGTGTCCCTGAGAGGACAGTGTGTGAAGTTGTGAGTATGAAGCCAAAGGTGTAGTAGGGACTCTAGAAGTTTTGAGAAGCCAGGGCCAATGATTGTTTGAGGAAAACTGCAAGGAGAGAACAGAACTGTCCTAAAAGAGGAGCCTTGGGAGGTACAGCCACAGGCAGTGTCTTAGGAGTGGTACTACCCAATCCCTTGGGAGTTAACATTGTGCCAAGAATTACCTCCAACGCTGCACATGGAACTACAGGATTTAATGTTTGCTCTGTTGAACTTTGGACTTGTTTGGTCCCATTCATTTTTATCCCCCTATTTTTAATTTATGGAATGGAAAAGAATCTATTGCACCACTGAATGTTGGGAGTGTTTAACTTTCTTTTCATTTGTACAGGGGCTCATAGCTAAGAGTTTGTATTCTACCTCAGAGGAGACTTTTGTCTTGGACTTTTCAGCAATGCTGAAACTGTTAGGACTTTGGAAACTCTTGGAAATGGACAAAATGACTTTTGTATAAATGGATGTGTATTTGTTTGTGGGACCCAGGGGCAGAATGCTATGACTTGTGTCCAGATGTTGCCCCAAAGTTTCTTGTGGTATAGGGTTTTTTTCAGAGTTGGCAAAATCAGATGATTCATATTAAAATGCTAGGATTAAAGGTGGGTGATTGTCAGATCAATCCACTGATGGGATTGATACTGCCATATTCCTGGTAGGAAGTGGTTTATTTGGCTCTCTATTATTGCTTTTACTGTCTTCAGTTGTCATGAGCTGTTGCCTCTCTGTCATGTGCTGCCTTGCCTTGGGGTCAGCCAACTATGGACTAAAAGCCCTACAAACTGTGAACTAATTAAAACCCTCCTCCCTTTACAGGTCATAAGGTATTTTGTCTCAGCAATGTGAAAAGTTACTAAAACAATTTAATTACTGGATTCAATAATGTCACTCCAACCCAGAAAAGTTTGTCAAATTATGTATATATTTCCTCTTAGTGTTTACTCTGAGAAAAAATATGTATATTTATTTTAAATCAAAGTGTTTAGTTGTAATAAAAAAGGTGAATATGTTTTGAGGTTATAATAATTAACTGTCCTTAACTGTGTTCTATTTTTCATATGCTGTCATCCAGAAAAAGCAATAGTTCTGAAATATTTTGATGTACTTACAAGTATCAAATGTCTTACCCTTTGAATTTTGGTATTTCTGAAATTTTTGTAAACAGTATTATTTTCTTTTCCTCATAATTATACATCAATTTTCTTTATTTTCAGTTAGCAGGTTCTAAAGTGACTGCCATCTTTATGACTTCCACAATAATTCACTTCAGTTCCTAAATATATTATTATTTCTCTTTCATTTGGATTTAGTAATTTCCACAATTTGAGTTTAAATTTAGTTTTTCTCAAATTTTGACTTCAAACTGCCAATAGATTATTCCATAATAATCAAGTTGGATTTGAGTGTCAGTCATGAAATAAATTTATTACATAGGGAATAGGCTTTTTTCTTTGTTTTAAAGGCAATTACATTTAGTTCTCTTTGTTTATATTTGTTAAAATGTCATAGACCAAAGTAAATTACCATTCTAAGGCAGTTTTTGAAATATTTAACATATATAACATCATGAATCATTCTAAAATATAGAAAGCTTCATTTCACTGATCCAAAACATTTAGGGTATTTTGCTCTACTTTAGACTACTTATTGTTATGCAGATGATTAAAAAATTGTATGGTAGAATAGGCATAAATTTAACATAGGCCTTATATATGTTTATTTTTTCTTTCTAGTGAACCTTGGGGATTTTGTTTATCCTGGAAAATTTGTCTCCTACTGAAACAAAGGAACAAAATCTTATAAATCAAAGAGAATGCAACCCAATTCGTAACAGCCAGATCTTGGAAACAACCCAAGTGCCCATCAATCAAAGACTGGTTTAAAAAGATGTGGTATTTTTATACAATGGAGTACTACTCAGCTATTAAGAAAAATTGCATTGAGACTTTTATAAGTAAATGGACACGACTTAAGACCATACTCATAAGTGAGATAAATCAAACCCACCTGTGGAAATACCGTATTGTCTCCTTAGTATAAGATACTGAAAAAGTATATATGATCCAAAATCTATAATAAATACTATGCAAGGCTAAAAAACTGCTCAAAGAGCAAAAGTAATTGGGAAGGGAAAAGGGGGAAAGAGGGAAGGGAAAAGAAAAAAGACATAAATCTGTATATATGTATATGTAAGATAACTAAAACGAACATACTGCTGAATGTATTAGTTATTGAGAAAGAACAGTTAATACTCATATGATTAGATCAATTTTACATGTCTATATCTGTTAATGTAAACAACCATTTTGAAGATAATGATACGCAATATTACAACCATTGTCAAGTTTCTTTCATCTT